>PVHX01004409.1:96138-126371 GCA_004024805.1 Geosciurus inauris
GCATATGTTCACTAACAAAAAGATAAGTCATATAAACATGAATGGAAAAAAAAAAAAGAGCCCATTTTGATAACACAAACTTTAATAAAATAGAGGCATTCATGAAGTTAGAAGACGGGACATTGTAAATATAGTCTAAAAAACAAAAACAGATGTTAAGTAAAGAGGACATGCCAAAGCATAGGGGTGCACATCAAATACACTGTCAAATTGGAAGTTTAAAACTCAAATTGAAATTTAATTTTAAATAGCTTTATGTGGTCAGTGGCTACTGTATTGATTAATGTAATCCTAACTACTAAAGTGAAAAGCAATCCTGGGTTTACGTTGGCTTTCCCGAAAAGCTCCTAAAAAGAATGCCTTAAAATCTTTCAGAATTTACAGTGGGATAACTATATTTATAGTAGAATCGTTTCATCAAACAAAAATATTCCTGACATAATATAATTGGAATTTTATTGAAATTATAAATATTTTAGAATAATTTTCTATTTTTTTCAATATATGTTCTTATACATCTATACTAAAATATATGTGTTGGAAATGTGTTTTTATTGACTTAATTAACTCTATAAGGACTATTCCTTTTACAGAATAAATTTGAAATTTTTTTACTCAAATTTTCAAAGAATGTCATTTTTTATTATTTGTGAATTTCAGGTTTTCGGGGTGAAAAAATAAAAGAAAGCTAAACATAAATGCCTCATAATGGTATTTTGGGACATTATCTACTCTGGTTCTGCAATTTTAATAAAACATAATCAAAATACAATGTTGAATTTAATTATTTAACTCCCAAGCTGCATAAATCTCCCTACTATATTCTCTTCATACATCTGCACATCTTCTTTGATAATATTTATCTGTAATTATAATTTTTTAATGTGTGACTTTAAAATTTCCACCCCACTGCATGCTTTATGAGTTCAGAGGGTATACTTTTGTACAGCATCATGTATTAAATATTTAATTTATCTGACTTGAGATAGTTGTGTAAAAAGTGGAATATGAACCCAAATACTTAAGAGCTTAGCTTGTTCATGCATGGCTTTTCCTTCAGTCTTGGATTCAGTTGATCACAAGTCTAAGATAATAAAATTTATACCAAATATTCTAATAATAATTAAAACAATCATAATGAAAATATTTTAAAAATTTCACTTAGAGCTGTCTTATTTTGCTGTGCATGAAGGCCAAAGAAGCACTCTTAATGCTGACATGTAAAAGGCATCTTTATAAGAAGTTCAGCTATCACTTCAGATTAACTTTCTTTATGAAGCTAACACTTTTAATAGACATTTTAATTAACTACTCTTTAATCTTAAGGCATGAGATTCTCCACGAGGATTGTATTTAGGTTTGTTCAAAACCATCTGAAACTGTTGTCATCCCCAACGCAAATTTCTAATAATAGCTAAAGTCTGACTTGAAATAAGACACCTAAACATTGAAAGTTGCTGCCTTTGTGGATCCTCTATTGCACCATGAGATATATACTCCAAGGCTAGTGGCCTGCACATAGCTTGAGTTTTTTGACAAAATCTTGTCTGAGGAGAAATCAAGTTTGAATTTGAATTAGGTTTAATGATTTTAAGGTTTACAGTTTCTGAAATACTAAAAATAGCTGTGACTTGGTTATCATTGTTTTATAAGATCTCAGAAAGAGATACACACAGGACATAAGAGTTATAATATGAGCAATAAACAATGTCATACCTTAGTGTTATCAGTGTCCACATGGAACACATCACAATCTGGAGTAAATATTTTTTACTCATTCCAGAAGCCTAAATGGCCACTTTCCAGGATGTAAAATTTAATCCCAGTTCTCCCCTTTTAACCTTAGTGTAACCAGCCACATGGACAGAAGGAAGGGGCATGGTGGAGAAGTGAGAGATGTGTCCAGAACTGATACATTAGAGTTAACTACCCTGCTGATTTGATTACAAAGATGTCTTTGTTCTAGGTAGAAAGAGGCCTACCATTTTTAAATAACAGAGCTATATGAATAATAGAAGAAAATAAATTATTAATCTCATGTATTTTATTTTTTAAAGCATAGTAACTTCAAACATCATTAAGTGCAAAGCATTAATTTCATAGGGGTTTGCCAATCAAATTATTTTTGTTCATGAGGAGTGAGGTGGTTTCATTCCACTCTTATTATAGAAACCCCCGTGAAATTAATGAAAATGCTACATGTTTTGTCAGGGAATTTCCATAACAAGCAAAGTCCACAGGCTAAAAATTTAAACTTGGACAATGACTTTTTTATTATAGGTTGTCCAAAAACAATAAACTACTACAAAAATAAAAATATATAGCTGGGTTAAGTGGTAGCCAAAAGAGTTACAAAGTTTTCATTTCATAACTTCTAGCTATTTAAAATATAACTAATGCCAAAATTAAATTCACTTACTTCCAATTTCATAATATGAAATAACTCAGACACATTATTTCTTTATTCCATTTCCAAAGTATTTAACAATTACAAAATCCTCCAAAAGATATAAATATAATTGTTTCAGAAGCCTAATCAAAGAAGTTTATTTCAGCTCTCATATAACTGTTTGTAGTTGATACTAATTCTTAGAGCCCTAGTCACACTAAAAATAGAGCATTTGTAAAATTAAAATATGAGCCTTTAAAATGGAAGCGTATGTTTTTATATATGTATATATTTTATACATATTTATATATATATAGTATATTTGTATATGTATGAATATATATACATGATTAATGATTACATTTTATGTTACTATTGTTATGTTTGTTTTAATATTAGCTTAGAGTTGCAAAAATATAGTAGGTATTGTACTTTTGCATTTTCCCTAAATATCTAAGATTATCATGTGTGAATTTGTGTAGGTGCGTGTGGCATGTATGTAGGTTGTTAATGAAGGGGTATGTTAACAATATATAGAGAAAAAGAATGTAGAAATTAGGTGTCAGCTACTTGCTGAGTCACTGTGGAAAAAATAGTATCAGAAACATTTGAACTATTTATGCAGTCAATTCCAAATATCTTATTTCACAATAGCACTGATATATGAAGATTTATGAAAGTTTATTTGAAATGGTATTCTCAAGTGATTTCTTAAATTTCATTTGAAAGTGAAAAGAGATGTCAAAATATTATTTTTTGTTTGGGAAGAGTTTGTTTTATAATTAAGAAAAATTTGTCATTCCTCATTGTAGAAAGGTTCAAAATTGATTATGAAATCTGAATTAACATTGAGGTTGTTAACAGTATTTGTTTTCTTTGAGTAAAACCCATGTTTGAGTTATATTTGCAAATTACAAAGCAAACTTTTAAGACACATTTCCTGTTAGTAGCATTTACTTTGTATTGAGCAATGTTTCTGCATGGTTATATTCATAGATATTTCAGATAACTTGCTTCCATGGATTGTAGATGATAAAAAATAAACACAGTCTAGTAAACTATTTGATAAACAGAATAGCATAATTGTTGAAAACCCAGATTGTACTGCTAAGTTACATGGATTCACATCCTACCTGAATCAGTACATGACACTATGAAGTACTTAACTACATTTGATTCACTTTTACTCTGAACTATGGGAGGAAAGAGGGTAGTAATTTCAAGCATTTGGATCTAATACCTCAGATGGGGATCATAATATAGTGGTTAAGAGAATAAAATTTGGAACCAGATAATTTGTATTCAAGTCTCCACTCTGCAATTTACTAGCTGTTTAGCTTTAAGGAAAAATAATTAACTTTCTCTGCATCTGTTTTCACCTTTATAAAATTAGGATGATAGTATTAATTAGCCTATATATTTATTTTGAAGTTTATGGAAGTTTATCCATGTGAAATGCTCAAGATAATATCTGCTTCAGATAAGTATTATAATAAATGCATTCTATTTCTTAATCTTTAATAATTTGAATAAGTGAACAGAAGTGAGATAAGGCCTTATTAAAAGGCCTAGATAAGTTGATGATTACTTGATATTACTGACTTTATTAGTGTTCATTAGCTGCCATATAAAATGACCACAAATAGGTGGCCTAAAACAACAGAACTATGTTATCTCACCTTTCTACAGTTCAGATGTCTGAAATCCAAGAGTTAGCAGGGATATACTTCCTCCAGAGACTATAGGTAAAATCTGTTGCTTACCTCTCTCAATTTTTGGTGGCTGTTGGTACTCTGGTGTGTGTCCACATCTATCTGCTTGTCTTAACACTGCATTTACTTTGAGTATGTAGTGGTCTAATTTCTTTGTGTCTCTCTTACAAGGATATTTGTGATGATATTTAGAGTCTACCCAGATAATGCAGAATGATATGCTCATTTCATTGTACTTCCTTTAAACACATCAGTACACAATCTTTTTCCAAAGTAGGTAACATTTGCAGGGTACAGAAATTAGGTCATAGAAATAACTTTAGGAGCAATCATCAGTGTGTCACAATTACTAAGAGAATTATTTGCTATAACTTATTATTTTTCATTATATTGTATATGAAAATTTGTATAACCCTACCTTTTAAAGCATTTTGGATGAATTGGTACAAGATTATAAAACATATGCAAGAGTTTAGGCTATAGTGTGCAAAGAAATAAGAAACACAAGGTTTTATTAAATTTGAAGTTTTGAATTAGTATATTTTTAAGCATCAAGTTTTTTATTTGATCTTAAATATTTATATGAATCAGTTTTTATCTTACGTTTTTCTTCAAGTTGAATTAGAAATAAAATGATAACTTTGAAAACATGGGGACACTTTGCATCATATATACATTTCCCCAGTATTTTTAATGCAGTAATAAAAATAAATATTTATTGTGAATTAACATCTGCATATCAGAGAAAACCTTTGGCCTTTGCTTTTGGGGATTGGCTTATTTTGCTTAGCATGATAGTCTACAGCTCCATCCATTTACCAGTAGATGCCATAATTTTATCCTTCTTTAAGGCTGAGTAAATATTCCATTGTGTATATGTACCACATTTTCTTTATCCATTCATCTGTTGAAATGCACCTATGGTGGTTTCATAGTTTAGCTACTGTGAGTTGAGCTGCCATAAACATTGATGTGGCTGCATCAATGTAGTATGTGGATTTTAAATCCTTTGGGTATAAAACAAAGAGTGAGATAGCTGGGTCAAATGGTGGTTCCATTCTAAGTTTTCTGAGGAATCTCCATACTGCTTTCCATAGTGGTTACACCAATTTGCAGTCCCATCAGCACTGGTAACTTTTCTGGCCTAATAATTAAAATATATATATTTAATACACAAAAAAAGAAAAGAAAATTTACACTATAATTTTGCAAAATTTTTCAGTACTTGCTAACTTATAACTTAAATTCACATGTGGAAAATGAAAATGAGTCATTCTTTTATCTTTGGATTGATTTAAAATGCCAAATTTATTCAGCTATAACATTTCCTTAATATATAATTTTTCCAGTCACATACGCTCTACTGAATTATAAAAATAATTCATGAGACTTAATGCAGTTTTAAATGTAAGAGGTACAGTAAATTCTGAGTATCATGCAGAAATCAATTTGTCAATTAATTGATCTGTAAATCTTCCCTGAGTAGTTATTAATCTATAATCCATGAATCTCCAAAGTGCTCTCCATAGTGTCCCCAGTTGGTCAACAGGGTCCAAGTCACAAATATTTTTAAAATCAGAACTTTCAGGCATCATATCATCAGGCACTTCAAGTTTTATGGTGGTATTATCTAAACATAATTATTTTATGCTTTCCAAAACTGTGTTCTTAATTAGATAAAAAACCTATGCAAGCCGTTGAGACTTGAAAACACTATAAACAATAGCCCTCTTTCTATACTTTAGAAACATATCCAAGGATGAACCAGATAATAAGAACACATCATTTAATTCCTGATGACGTTGTTTGGAGTATATGCCCTTGTTTTGTGTCCAGCTGGGTTTGTTAATAACCCACTGGAAAACTATTCACCTCAATATTTCATATATCTGCTATGGGTCCAACAGGCAGGCTCACTAGATACTCTAAAGCCAGACACATCACTGACAAAGGCTCCTCTAGGCGGTTTAGCTCCTTTTCCCAAACACCAATTAGATAATTCACTTCTTAAAGGAAAGAAGTGACTAGGGGTATGGTTATTGGCAGGAGAGTTTCTTTAGGAAGTTCCTACAGATGGCAGCCTGGGACAAGGACTTTTTTCTCATACCGTATTTGGTTTAAACCTTTTCTATGGGGAAGAGATGATCAATTTGTTAGTATAGTGCTGCTTTCATTTTCATAAGTCACTCTCATAGTTTCAAATTCACAAAAATTCACCTTGTGCTTTTATAGAGCTAACAAGAGGCCGCTTAGCCTTTATGCCAACAATACAATAAAACAGATTATAGTCATTTATAAATTAAACTAACTTTAAAGACATTTTGTATATGCATCAGAAAACTTTATTTTACATTCTAAAGAAAGTTTTCCCTAATCAGCTTTATCTCACAAAATGCTAAAGAAGTATTTCAATAACATTGAAAATATTTTAAATTAATACCAATAATAAAATTTTGATAACATAGAGATGCCATATACATGAATGTAATTTCATATATTAAAGTTAATTATATTATCATATAGGTTTAATATTAAATTTGTTTACCAGTTCAGGTATCTATGAATTAAAAGCCTGAGAAATTGTAATGAAGATCAGTTTACACTATAAGTATGAATTAAAAATCCATGAAATGAACATTTTTCAATATATTTGTTGATTGATTGTATTTCTTCTTCTGTGAAGTGTCTGTTCAGTTCCTTATCCCATTTATTGATTGAGTTTTTTTTGGTGTTAAGTTTTTTGAGTTCTTTATATATCCTAGAGATTAGTGCTTTATCTTAGAAAATACCAGAAATACCTTGCCCTTATAGTTGTTGTTCCAGGAAAATTTAGGTACAAACTGCTCAAGTTGTAGAAAATTCAGGTACTTCTGAGAAGATCTGGTGAATCTTAGTTGAGTTTTAACTGTCATTTAAAGGGTTCACATTCTATTCTGGGACTTTAAATTGTCTCAAGATCAGTGTTTGAGGCTGTGTCAGATCTTCAGAGCCTGAGCAGCTTTTACTTGTACACTTTTTTTTAGTTTTCCTATAGTATGTCAGAACATCTTAAAGCCCCATGGACAGCTCATTTCCCAGAAACTCCTTTTAAACCAGCCTTTATTCCTTGAAATGTATCACAGCTTCATGCAGCTATGGCATTACAATTTTTTTTTACTAATTGTTTTCAAAGGATACCCTGAGGATAGGGCTACTGGGATTTTTCTAGGAACCCACCAGATAAATCAAATAGTGAACCAGCTCTATATGTGAGATATTTTAAGGAACACTGAACATGGTCTGTGCTCACAAGTGACTACAACGCTGTTTGTTTTCTTACTTTACCTGTGACCTGGAAAATTTTCAAGGCTAATGTTCAGGTGGGAAGGAGTGATGGGAGAAGGCCAAGTTATATTGCCATAAATTTTGAGCTGAACTTACTAAAGTTCAGTAAACTTTTTCTCCAAGATATATTCCTCTTTTGTTTAAGTTAATTTCCATAGTTCCAAAAATTTGTTTCCAATGTTTTTGTTGCTTTTATGAGAGTTTATTTTTGAATATCTTTTCTCTGTCTTTCTAGAAGTCCCTCCCCTCCTGTCCCCTTTTAGATCCAGTTAAATTTTTTTTTTTTTTTTTGGTACCGGAGATTGAACTCAGGGGCACTCGGCCACTGAGCTACATCCCCAGCTCTATTTTGTATTTTAAGTAGAGACAGGGTCTCACTGAGTTGTTTAGCGCTTCGCCTTTGCTAAGGCTGGGTTTGAACTCATGATTCTCCTTTCTCAGCCTCCCTAAGTGCTGGGATTACAGGCTTGCGCCACTATGTCTGGCTAAAATCCAGTTAAATTTAACATATTTTTTATGACTAAACAATGTTCTATTTTCCTAATTGGTACAATTAGTTGCATCTTTCTATGTGTAATTGAATACTCTTCCACTATAAATTTCCATTATATCTATCTGGAAACTTACAAATGAACTGTAAGAAGTAATTAACAATTTAGATATTTTATGTATAATTTATATATAGTGCATAAATTAATCTTCATTGACGTACTTTGAAAAGCATTTTCATCCCCAAAATACAGATAGCAAAATTTATGACAGAAAAATGAAAAAATTTCTAAGAGCAAAAGTTCTGAGTTTTTTTTTTTTTTTTTTAGTACTGAGGACTGAACTCAGGGGTACTTGACCACTGAGCCACATCCCCAGCCCTTTTTTGTGTTTTGTGTAGAGACAGGATCTCACTGAGTTGCTTAGCGCCTCGCCATTGCTGAGGCTGGCTTTGAACTCACGATTCTCCTGTCTCAGCCTCCCTAAATGCTGAGATTACAGGCGTGCACCACTGTGCCCGGCTAAAAGTTCTGAGTTTTAAGCTAAGATAAAAATCCTCCGACTCAATAATTTATTCTATTAAAGACTGGTTCATATGTCCCTCTCAGTATGTGTTCATTTACACATCTGTGTTCCCTAATAAAATATGATATCATAAGCAGTAGGAAATTATTAATTCATATATTTATCTCTAGTGCCTACCATACTTCCTGATATGTTGGAAACATCATTGAAAATGTTCCGTGAATGAATACATAAAATCATAATCTCTTTGATTCTGCAAGTTTTTTCAACTCTAAAGAAGTGGAACTAGAGATTAAATGTGCAAGGGAGTGAAAAAGAGGCATATATCCATCTCAAAAATCCTTGTGACTCCCAATAGATACCTAATGTGGATATGATTCATGGTAACATTGTAGAAAATTATTTTTGTTGCAAATAGAGTGAGGAAGAGAAGGATTGAAGCTTAGAAGACAGACTGGAGTTTTGTGCATTTGCTGGTATGAGTGCTATATCAGTGTCCCTCTCCCACTGAAGGCATTTGATGTGTTTTTCCAAAGTGAGAGGAGAGCTAGTCATTCTGGGCATGTATTTGCAATGCCTCCACATTTTATTATTACTAAAAAAAATTCATAAAAATTATTATATAAAAGGATGTTTCATAAGTTTTCCACATCCTGTGTTTTAGTATTATTTTACCATTTATTATAAGCCTAAATATATTTAGAAAAAAATCCCCTGACCGAGAAATATAAAGTAATATTGTCAAAAATAATAATAACAATAACATATCTAACAATTTTGGAGCACCTACTTAATATCAAAATATTTTGAACACATTAAGCCTGACATCCTATAAAACACCCAGGACAACAAAGATGGTTACTTACCATATTTTACTTATGAAGAAAATGTTTTACAAATAGTGAAATAAATTTTTCTAAAGCTAGATAGCTAGTAAGGAGTGTCCAACGAGTGACACATTAACTCCAAAGAGTATGCCCTCAACCACACTTGAAGCATAGGGAAACGACAACAAAAGTACATTTGATCAAGTTTGAGTTGCTGTTTGTGTTCAAAGTCCATGGTTTCTCTTGTTCAGTATTCTTGAACAGCTTGGATGGGCTGGATTGAAACTTTTCTTGCACCCTAGGATATTTAAATGTCAAAAGATGCCATTCAAGCTGAAAATTTTTTTTTATTTTTTGCAGTGCTGAGGACTGAACCCAGTGCCTTGCACATTAGTAGACAAATGCTCTACCACTGAGCTACACCCCAAGGATGTTAGAGGTGTGAGTCAATACAAAGCAAAATATTGGTTTTGGACTCACATGGGACTTTGCAGCCTTATTCTACCACTTAGTAAACTTGAGCCTGAAATAACTTGAAAATTAAATTAAAATATAAATGCTGAACACACAGCCTTTTAAGGAGGACATTCTGAGAAAATGTGTTCAAATAACTTATTAACTGACAAGGGGCAAACATTTGGGAAAAGGCCTGTGTGTGAGTGTGTGTGTGTGTCTGCGTGTGTTTGTATTTGCCTGTTTGTGAGAGTAGTGAGAATTTAATATATTGACTGCATGTGGTATATGTGTTTAATATTTTAACTCCTGTTTAGTGGCTCTGGAGCTTTTCAGTGGTGTGAGCCGAGTTGATTTCTGTTCACATTAAATGCATTTGATGCAGGCTGACATAAGTCTTTTTTATTTACCTATTCACTGCTATACTACAAATTCTCATGCATTTTACAGATAGCTACTGCTGACAATCCCAGCTACTTTTACCATCAGAACACTTCACCACACAGCTTAATGGCACCATTTCTTCGATTTTTGCTTCAGCCTGCTGTGCTACTTCTATGTATTCTTAAATTCTATCTATCCTTAAAAGCACAGATTAAGAGTCAACAACTTAAATGCCTTGCTCTTTTGCTCTTCTTTGCCAAAACGATTTTTTTTTGTACTTCCACAAAGTAACAGTTAAACAGTTAAATATTCATTATTTAAATTATATCTTCTTATAAACAATTATATATAGACAGATAGATACACACATGTATACACACAAGTGTGTGTACATACATGTTTACAATTGGATTAAATGATCGTCGTGGGAAGACAAGGGTGCTAACTTTGAGTTACCACTTTCCATAAATCCTTAATACCATGAAGATTTGCATGAAGTAAATGCTGGTTATATACTGTTTGGTTAAAATACAGTCAGATCACAAAGGACTTATACAAACACCTGAAGCATGTTATTATTATACTTGGCATCTCTTTGGGAAATGACTTTGTTCGTTTTTGGGTATCTTTTTTGTAGAAAAATGATAGAATACTTGAAGAGAAAATTATACTGCACAAAGACGTATTTTGAATACCCACTTAACGGTCCTACATTGGAGGATATGAAGTTTTGCATGTGCATATTTGTGAAGAGATATGTTTGTAAATCTTTGTGCTGACAAAAAAGAGGGAGCTCTAAATGCCTCTTGGTGCATACCTGGCATTCTCTGTCTGAACTCTATAAGAATGTAAATTAAATTACCTATACTGTATATAAATAAGTTACATGCATTGCATTGAAATACTATATATTGAAGGCATCCAAAAATAAATAAAAGAAAGAAAAACAACATAGTAAATATATTTATTTTTGATTCTCAGACCTGTGGAAATGTCTGACAGTGCAAAATGTCATCTTTAATGTGGTTTACACTAACTCTGTGGTATCCAAAGATGAATGTCAAGTCATGGGCAAAAAGCTGTGGCACTGAAAAAGTGAAAGGTAATATCTTTACTCAAACATACATATAGTCCAGTTATGACTGAGACACATAAATGGAATTAAAGTGGCAGAATAGAGATTGTTTTCCAAATTTATTCTCATTTAATTCTTGTCAATGTTCCAGTCTTAGAATTGATTATTTGTGTGTGCTTTACCATATGTACCAGAAAAAGCTTTCCTAATTCACAGTTGTTTCTAACTTGCCAAAAATCATCTAGATAGAATCCAAACCTATTTTAATAAATATTTTATTAAGATTTTTAGTTAGATTCTTTTTAAATTTGTGCAAAGTATTGTTCTTTTCTTTTTATTTATTTGTTTTTTTGTATGCGTGGTACTTGGGATTGCACCCAGGGCCTTGTTTATGCTAGACAAACACTCTACCATTTGAGCTACAGCCTCAATCTTTATTATTTTAAGACAAAGTCTCACTAGATTAACCTGTCTGGCTTCCAAATCATGATCCTCTTGCCTCAGCCACCTGCGTAGCTTGGATTATAGGCATGTGCCACTGTACCCAACTCATAATTTTTAAAAATTAGAATAGCTGATTAATTTTATGAAGATAGTAACTAGTAACTAATAACAATGGCCTTAAACTCATAAAGTTTATAAAGTTTGAAAAGAACAGTATTTATGTTATTGTCTTGTTATATACCCTATAATCTTTTACAAATAGCATCAGTTATTTGGAATAAATTTTCTCTCTGTAGATAATTCCACCTCTGTGCATCGTTCAATCCGGTGATGGCTAGTCAGTATTTCTTATCTAATATCTCTCCAAACTATAATTCTGTCATGGCATTTTCTTTTCTGACTCTGCTTCTGCCTTTCTTGCCTATTTCCTCTCCTCCTCCTTCTCCTCATCTTCCTATATTTCTTTGTCTTTCTCTTCCTCTTCTGTTCTCCTTCTCCTCCTCCTCCTCCTCCTCCTCCTCCCCTTTTCTCATTCACTTTTCCTCTTCCTTCTTCCTTTCTACTGGGAATAGAACCCAGGAGTGTTTTATCACTGAGCTGTATACCTAGTCTTCTCATCATTTTTTTAAAATTTTGAAGCAGGGTCTTGCTAAATTGCTGAGGCTGGCATTGCACTCGAATTCTCCTGCCACAGCTACCCAAATTCCTGAGATCACAGTCATGTGTCATCATGCCCAGCCTATTTTACTTGTAAGGAAGTGACAAGGAGCAGATTAAAGATTCAAGGGACATACATCTTCATTAATCCCATAATTAATGCCATAATCTCCAATAAGATAGCATTTCTAAATTTATGTGCTCCCGTTAATAAAACATCAAAATACATGAGAAATAAACTTAAGGAACTGTGAAAGTAATACACAAAAGCTATTTAAGAAGTTGCAAGTAAAGTAATATGGAGAACCTTTAAAAACTGAAAAATTTAAAGTATACATTCCTCTCTCAAGTACCAAAAAGAAATACAGCCCACTGAAACTAAATTTCTACACTTTAAGAACTATTTTAGAATTCTAGCTTTTAAATATTTTTGTTGTTGTTGTTGTTTTAAGCTACAAAATTTGAGTCAATTTGTAGCATCACACAAAACTAATATCAGGGAAATGTTGCTCTCCTAAGATAGGAAATAAGAAAATATTTCTTCCCATAATACTTTTATTCAGCATCACAATGGAAATCCTTGCTGGTACAATAAGCTAAGTAAATAAAAGGTATACAAAGGAAGAAAAATATACACTAATGTTTCATGCATGATTATTTATATGTAAAAAATTTACACAATATTTTTAAAAGGTAGTACTAATGAATGAATACATTGAAGCTGTAGGATAAATTATTGATATATAAATTCAGTTGTTCCCCAACATATCACTAATGAACAATTAGAGTTTGACATAAAATTCAGCTATAAATATATGGTAATATTCAAAATGTATGGATAAATGAACATCAGATAGATTAAGTAATGGAACAGAGATCCTAAAAATGGAACTACATGAATTTAGTCAAATGGTCTTTGACAAAAGAAAAAAGACAATTCAATAGACACAGTATTTATTTTTTTCTTTAAATAATGCTGGAAAATTGTCTTTTAATAGCCAAAAGTGAACATATACAGGTACTTTATTTCTTTAAAAATAATTTGATAAAATTGAAACCACAAATATATAAAAATTCTAAAAGAAAACAATGTAATATCAGGAGACTTTGAGTTTTCTGATGTGTGGTTTGCTTTTTTGCAAATTTATTTATTTATTTTTAAAATATTTTTTCTTAATTTTATTTATTTATTTATTTATTCTATTAGGTATACGTGATAGCAGCATGCATTTTGATTCATGGTACACAGATGGAGCACAAGTTTTTTAATCTGGTTGTATGTGATGTAGAATCACAACATACATGCAATCATGCATAAAGCTAGGGCTATGATGTCCATCAAATATTCCACCATCTTTACTGTCCCCTTGCCCCCTCCCCACTTCCACTCCTGTGAGCAAATTTCCTCCATTCTTCCCATGTCCTCTGCCACATTATGGATCAGCATCCATTTATCAGAGAGAACATTCAGCATTTGGTTTTTGGAGATTGGCTTACTTCACTTAGCATATTTTCCAATTCCAACCATTTACCTGCAAATGTCATAATTTTATTGTCTTTTATTGCTGAGTAATATTCCATTGTGTATATATACCACAGTTTTTTTATCCATTCATCTATCAAAGGGCATCTAGGTTGGTTCCACAGTTTAACTATTACGAATTGAACTGCTATAAACACTGAAGTGGCTGCATCACTGTAGTATGCTGTTTTTAAGTCTTTTGGGTATAGATCAAGGAATGGGATAGCTGTCCCATTCCAAGTTTTCTAAGGAATCTCCATACTGTTTTCCAGATTGTTTGTACCAATTTGCAGTCCCATCAGCAATGTACGAGAATGCCTTTTCCCCCACAACCTCACCAACACTAATTGTTGTTTGTATTCTTGATAACTGCCATTCTGACTGGCGTGAGATGAAATCTTAGTATAGTTTTGATTTGCATTTCTCTAATTGCTAGAGATGTTGAACATTTTTTCATATGTCTGTTGATCAATTGTATATCTTTCTGTGAAGATTCTGTTTAGCAACTTGGCCCATTTATTGATTGGGTTGTTTGTTTTTTGGTGTTAAGTTTTTTGAATTCTTTATATATCCTGGAGTTTAGTGCTCTTTCAGATGTGTGTGTGGTAAAGATTTGT
Source organism: Geosciurus inauris (assembly GCA_004024805.1). Taxonomy (NCBI): domain Eukaryota; kingdom Metazoa; phylum Chordata; class Mammalia; order Rodentia; family Sciuridae; genus Geosciurus; species Geosciurus inauris. The sequence continues at coordinate 110,557 of PVHX01004409.1, forward strand.
TCCCAGAATGTCGGCTCTCTGTTCTGATATGTTTTTGATGCATCACCAAAAAACTGTCTCATGAATGAAAACAAAAATAAATTGGATTTCATGAAAATTAAATATCTCTGGCTTGTAAAGAATACTGATATAAGAATCAAATGTCAGCCGGGCACGGTGGCTCAAGCCTGTAATCCCAGCACTTAGGGAGGCTGAGACAGGAGAATCGCGAGTTCAAAGCCAGCCTCAGCAATGGTGAGGCGCTAAGCAACTCAGTGAGACCTTGTTTCTACATAAAACACAAAATAGGGCTGAGGGATGTGGTGAGTTCAATCCCCAGTACCAAAAAAAAAAAGAATCAAATGTCTATTTGATTAGCCATTTAATAAAACCAAAAATAGAAAAAGGATCATATAAAGGTAGAATTCTTAGCCAAACTAAAGCTAACAATCAACAGAGTGAAGATACAACCTGCAAAGTGAAAGAAAAATGTTTGCAATATATTTATCTGACAAATATCCAGAACCCAAAACAAATAAATGCATAATAATCTCAAAATAAAAAACCAATGACCCAATTTAAAATTGGTTTAATGATCTGAATAGACATTTTCCAAAATAAGATATACAAATAGCTAACATCTATATGGAAAATGTTTACTATCACTAACAATCAGGGAAATTAAAATCAACAGTATAAATCTACACTGCCTCAACCAAGTTAGAATGGATACTATCATAAAGATGAAGACTAATGATAGTGAGGATGCAGAGAAAGAATAGGGAACTCCCCATTGTTGGAAATACAAAATTTTGTAGTTATTATGGAAAACAACATGGTGGTTCCTCAAAAAGTTAAAAATATAAATAATATATAGTACAAAAATTCTACTGCTGAATATACAGCCTAAGGAAAGGAAATAAAATATTTGGAAGAGACACCAGTAACTGTTTATGGCAAAGCCATTCACACCAGCTAAGATATGGAACCAACTTAAGAATTCATCAATGGCTAAATGAGTAAAAAAAAGTGGTATATGTAAATAATGGAATGTTATTCATTGCTTAAATGTATGAAATCTTTTCAATTATCTTGGAGGACATTATATTAAGTGAAGTAAGCCAGATTCAGAAAAATAAATATTACCTATTCTTATTAATGTCCAGAAGTCAAAAAGGTTGAGTAGATGACTGGATGCCAAGAGTAGAATAGTAGTTATTGGAGACTAGAAATTACAGAGGGAGGAGAAGATAAAGAAGAGTTGCTGATGGTGTACAAAATTACAGGTAGGAAGAATAAGTTCAAAATCACAATATACTTACTATGACTAACAATAATTTCTTCATCATTTAATTGGGGAATTATAAAAATAATGAGTTATTGCTATCACCATACAATGGCTAAAATTTTAAAAATGACAATATCATGTTGGCAAAGATTTGAAACAAAATTTTTATTCAATTGTCTTGGGAATGCAAGATAATAGATAATTTGGAAGATTTCTTGACAGCATAGGAACAAAGGTAAACATAGTTTTACCATAGAATTCAAATTGGTCTGAAAATATATGATCACACAAAATCAACACATTCATTTTTTTACAATTTAATTAATAATGCCAACAACAGAAAATAGCTATGTTATCCATTCAGGTAAATGGATAAATAAACTGTGGTACCTCCATACAATGGAATTTTATTTAGTAGTAAGGAGAAATGAACTACCAAGACACATAATTACAAGGATAAATATTTAATGTACATATTACTAATTAAAATGAGTCAGCCTGGAATGACTGTATATGATATGATTCTAATTACACTGTGGAAAGGGAGAACCATTGGAAATATTTAAAATATCAGTGATTTCCAGCAGTTGAGGAGAGGAAAAGAAAGAAAATAGGTGAGAAATATTTTGGAGTGGTGAAACTATTCTGTATGATGTTATAATTTTGGGTATACCAGGTTTTTTATATATATATATTTAAATCCATAGAGATTTCAATCAGAATGAGTAGAGTTTAATGATTGCAAATAAAATTACTCATGTGATAGTGGAATCCCAGAATGTTAAGCAGAGCATGACAAAACAACTTAAATGAATTACAAATGTCTGAAACTTTCTAACTAAAGTGGCTGGGAGAATATGTGCTGACCTAGGTAACTGGAAAATAGTAGGGTTTTTTAATACTAAAGGCAAAAGAAACTATTTTCTCTGCTGTAATTTACAAAGTTATTTCTTGTACATTAACAATTTGGATACTGCCATGTATCTATGCAGGAATTTAATAATTAAATAAATGAATGCCAGATAGTGGGTATAAGTTTTCTATTGTTGTGGTTAAATTTTAAAAATAACTAAGGCAAGGAAGCTAGAATAATTCATTTCTTGATGGGATGGATTTGGAAACTTTGTTAAAACCACACTTTTATCTTAATGTGGGGAATTGTGTTTACTATAATATAGAGAATATTGTCATATATTGAGCTGATTATGAATGGAGAAATATATATGGGTTATTATAGACACATCATATTTTCTTGATTGTTCTTTCAACTGAGTGGTCCTGGAAGCAACACCACTCCCATGGCAAAGAGAATCTTGAGCCTGTATCTTGGTTTCTAATTCCATTATCTAGCAAGAAGAATCAGAACTCTTAGAGATATGATTCATTCCAGAATTAGAGTAGAGTAACAGAAAACCACACACATACCATGATACAACATACATAAAAACAGCCACCCAATTATGGTAGATAGTAGCATTGGTTCTGGTTGGCCTGCTGGACTGGAATCTCAATCTCTGTTTCTATATAAGTTTTGATGTTTCGTAGTTTGATCAATGTCTCTGAGCATCATTTTATTTCCACAATTGGAATAATAATTTTTTACTTCATAAGAATAATAAAGATTATTATAATTTTTATCATTAGTGTAATTTCCTTCTCAAAATAACATCTTAATTAAAAATTCTGAAAACCATCTATAATGCTGGTTTATAATTTTGGATCATACTTTATAATAGTGGTCTGTGCTCTGATTTTTAATTTAATATTCTAGGTTTTTTACAATGTTAAAATGTTACATATCAAACTAGCCTAATGCTATGGACTAATTTCAAAAATTCTTAGAACTAAAATATAAGATGAAATCAACATTTTCTTAATATTTATAGTAACATATCCTCTATATGACATAAGAGCAGGAAAATGAAAATCCATTTCATGCCAGTCCAAATAGTTATGCTTAGTAAATGTGGACTATTAACTGTGTTATTTCAAAGGACCTTGTCCCAAAGCCTATTTAATTTCTGTTTGTGGAATTAGTTAGCATTGTTGTGCTGAGACCAACAGAATAGCCTGGAGAAAACTGCCAGAAGGTTAATTACTTAGTTGTCTGGGAAGTCAACACATTTTTTTTTCAGCAACCTTTTCCACTAAGGAAGTCCCTAAGGTATTTATTACCTGAAGAACAATACTATTAGTACATCTTTTACTCTCTCTAAAAAGCTCCATATTCCAAATGAAATTCACATCTTAAAAGAGAAAGTCAAGTACATTTTTAAATTGACATGAAGCAAATCTAAGTCATGTTTTTAGGTCACAGATATACATACCTAAATATATTATGAATTCAGAATTAAAGTTATCATTGATTGTTTCAAAGGCAAATGCAACATTGCATATTTTAAAAGAATCCTCATCCTAACCAAAGCTTTGAAATATAATAATTAGACCAATCTACAGATTCAAAAGAAAGTTCAATCAGTTTTGGAGTAACTCCTAGCAGCTCTTCAGGGCTAAGTTCAGGTCTATTGCTCTTATTCTAATGACTATATGTTTAATGAGCAGTAATATTACAAATAATTTAACAGCCTGCTATTAATCAGCATTCCGAATATTTTTAGGCCATAAAAAGTGATACTTACTACAACTGTAGAATTTTAATCAGATCTAAAGATCATTTAAGTGTGCTATCACTTTCCGTGTTTTCCTTTCTCAAGAAGATTATTGGTTATTGGTCACATTCACTGGGAACATCATAGGCTGGACCTCCAGCTGCTTCTGACCATGCCCTCAGGCAGCTATTCTTCATGGATCATCCTTAGGGTCAATATGGTTTCCGTTTGTCATTATGTATTTCATCCAGTTATCTCTGTCACATACACCTCTGAAGATATCGTCTTTATTCTGCTTGGACACTTTCAGAGAGGAAGAACTTATTACTCAAAGACAACACTCTCCATTTTGAGGAAGTTACAGATAGAGTAGTGTTATTTGTTTTCTTAAACCAAAAGGAACTGAACCAATATGTTCAGTCATTTGAAGCAAATTCACTTTCTTCAAATGGCTAAAATTAAAATTGCATTTCATTTTGAAAACAATAACCTATAAATAAATTTGCTACAAACAGCTTTGGAAGTTTTGCATGTGTGTACTATGAACCAAGAACATGACTTCAAAGAGATACAAAAGATCTAGAAAATATATGAAGGTATGTGGGTCCAGGGCATTAGGCAGGTTTCCCATACAGTATTGGACTCATTAACATCATAGTAGCTTGAGTCTGAGCACAAAAATTCAGAGGTTTCATTATCAGGTTCACTAGGCTTAAATCAGAAATAAGGTGATCCAGAGACTGAGCGTATAGGGCTATATTTATCTAGAACACAAAAAGTGGAACTGGATGAGGACTTTCTCAAAATCTATAGAACAACGGTGACAAATCAGGGACAAAACAATAAGAAGGATGCCGAGGAAGCATTAATTGAACAAGATCTATGACACCATTGTGTCTTCTGTGCTTGACTGACAGGAAGAAGACATTCCCTACAGAAAGCACCTATGTTCTTATACAGTTCAAACTGGAGGTGGCACATGGCATTTCTACTCATGCTTTCCTGAAAACCAGGCACATGACTTCGAATAGGTGTAAGTCAGCTGGAGAGTACAAGAAGATGAGAATACTGTCACTGGTCAACAATCACTTGCTTTTTACAATGTGTTCATATTTTTAAAAAGTACTATTTTGTACTAAATTGCTAGAGTCCCAGCTATCTCTGAGCCTTGGCCATTAATTCAGGAAATATTGGAGCAGGAGTGATGGGGAAAGACAAACACCAGAGCTAGCTCAGCACACTTATTATATAGGTTTTATCAAAAGGTTATTTGTGGGAAAGTTTCAGCAAAGCAGGCAATCTGAAGGACAATGGACTGGCTAGTCATTAGGGTCACCTTGTTTTGCTTAGAATCCTCTATCCCTGGGAGTTGTCTGAATTCAAGGCCTGGATTTGTAATAGCTCTGCTCTTTTGCATGGAGCTTTCTCAGGCTGGCATCACCGTAGCAGCTGGGGCATCTTGATCTGCACCTTTGCACAGCAGCTGCCAGTGAAAATGAAACCATGGGATAGTCAGAGGCCATGGTTTGATTCAAATCACTGCTTTCCACACTAAATGGATATTTTGTATTTAAATTTTTAATATTTCCAGTACATTGTGCATATCTATGTAAAATATTCCTTTGTAAGTTAAATTGGGTAAAGTTTTAATATACATGAATATTAAATGCATTCTTAAAATTTATTGATCCTTCTCTTTACATACACAGTTATCTGCAAGGAAGAGACAGGAGAAAACATACCAATTTTACCTTACTCCTAAATAGAAGCAAGCGAAAATTCTTCTTTATTAAGATAATTTGTTTTTTTTTTCTTTTTATCTGAAGGTTGTTTTAAAAGTATCAGATCATCAATATAAACAGAGTAAAATATAGCATTTTCCTACATTTGTATTATATATTTATAGTGCTTGTGTTTGATTCTTAGGGAAAACCTGAATATCTAAGGATTATTAATGAAAGCTATTGACAGATAGTAAAGGAAAGGGCCATAGAAGACCCATTTAGATATTTAAGATGTTCAGTTCAATTCTTCTGAGGCAGTGATTTGATTTATGGGCTTTTTCTATAGTCTGTGTCCCTGAATTATAATGCTTTTCTGACTGCCTAGATGTATCATTCTTGATCTTGCTAAAACAATCTTGATTCTGATTTCTTATGTTCCTTTTTTTCTGTTTTTGTTTTCTGGTTGTGTTTTTCAAAAAATATTTCTAACTGACATATCCTATTTGGATGTCTGTATAAATGTAAACCATTACCAATGTACATATTTCCATTGTACACTACAATCTTTGATAGCTGTGTACAATGTATAATGATCAAATTAGGGCAATTAGCTCTTTTATCTCTTCAAACATGTATCATTTCCATGTGTTGAGAACTTTCAGACTATTCTTTTGTAGCTATTTTGAGATATATAATAAATTATTAGAGACTATACTTACAGTACTATGCTAGAGAACACTCATTCTTCCTACAGAACTCTCTTCCGATGCTTGTTTTCATCTATTTCTATCCGCCCCCCCACTCTTCCTTTAGTAATACCTATTGCAGTCTCTATGGCAACAGCAATTTTGAGTTCCACAAATGAGTGAGAGCATGCAATATATATGTTTCTATGCCTGGCAGATTAAATTTTTAAATGATCAAATATTTCCTGTTTGCAACCAGTCCTAACTTTCAGACCCACAATTACAGCTGTTTCTTTTTCAAAGAATCAGGCTTCTTATTCATGTTTCTTTTTTGAAGCTGCAGTTTAACTTTTCCTCTAAACAGCTCAATAGCAAGGTCTTTTATCATTTCTGTGATATAAACACATATGAGAAAATTATAGAAAAAAACATATTTCAAAAACTTATAAGACTTACTGATAAATGTTGCTTTAGTATCCAGAATTAACATCTGCTCTTAAAATAGAAACTTCTATTTGGGAAGAGATGAAAATATTAGTGCTGTTATAAATTTTTTCTGTTCTGAAGATCTTTGAAATTAACAATTATGTTATTTAAAAGGCAGTTATAATTTATCAGAAGACAGCATTTGCTTGTTGAAGTTTAAATGATGCATGCACTCCTGGGGATCTGAAATTTTGAAAATGTTAAAAGCATATAAAAAGGAATATTAAACTCAGGAATTCTCTGCTTATAAATACTAGGTATTAGACAATTTTACAAATAACATTTCTAAATCAATTAGAAAGTAATTAGGACATCTTTTGCAAAAATTAAAGGACTAGAAATTCAGTGATAAAACTTTATTGAACATTTTGGATCATTTGTTTTCTGCAAGCAAATACTGAGATTTCAGTTTGCTTGAACTTAGTTTAAAAGGCATTTATTTGAGAAAATACCAATTCATCTCTGAGTTAAGCTTGTTTTTAAGTTAAGCTAGATTTTAAAGGAGTACTTTACAGAATAAAACACAATGTAATTATTGTAGTGGTTTAAAAAAAGCTGCACGAATTTAGAAAGTACACCTGAAAAACAAAAATTGAATGTTCTGGCTTTAAATATGTAGCTAAATGCAGTAATATACAATTGTGCATAGAAATAGGAACAGGGCTGATCCTAGTGGCTGGAAATTGTCTAACTTGTATCAATAAACAGACATATGTTCCACTAAATTATAACCCACCCATTGTTTTTCTCTTACTCACTAATAACATTATAGGGAAAGAACAGAGCTATTAAAAGATAAAGAGTGAATGTGATGCAAGGAATTGTAAAATTTTGTTGCAATACATGTTATTCATCCATATACTTTTATTCAACCAAATTGTGCATATTTATGTATTTCTCATGTCTGTACTTTTGTTCTGAAATGTGCATTTATGCTAGATATGTCCAAATAAAAATAAATTGACAAGACATATAAAGAATTTCTAAATGATATCTTGTAAACATAATGAGTATAAACATTTTTACATCATTTTAATTTTAGTAGTATACAAGGTAATGGGGACTTGAGATGTAGTTCAACGGTAGAGCATTTGCCTTGAATGTGCGAGGACCCACCACACACAATGAATACCTAAAAATAAAAATAGGGTAATGGAATAGAAAACATTCAAATAATTAAACTTACTAATTTTATCCTTAATATATAGATAATAATATAAAATAAAAATGGTGGTATTTTAAATTTGCTGTATAGGTGATTTTCCCTGATAATTAAAATCAAATTATAAATAATTAGAATTAGTTAAAAAATCTAAAAACATCAATAAAAGAATCATACACACAAACACCAGCCCACACACCACTCCACACACAAACACAAACATGCAACCTGACCACTTTTCATTCAGATTAAATAGAAGAAAACTTTTGAGTACTCTGTTTTTGACATGTTTGAAGTATGACTAATCTTTGTTTGACCAGATATAAGCTTATTCATTGGAAATATTTTTGTCTAGTACCACTGAGATGAATCCATATCTTATTAATCAAGCATTTCCATATCTTATTAATCAAGCATTTCCACATAATTCCAAAATGTTGGTTCAAATATCTAATTGCTAACATGGATGCAATTCATCTGAGTCATTAGATTATGAATTCCATAAAACAACAGATACAGTCAATATACATAGTGGCATAGTAACAATCTGCTTCATTCACTTTGTAATTACCATCTGTTTGCACTGATGTGGTAGAATCTGCCACTTTCATATAAATGACACCTAAGGGATGCTTATAATTAGTAATACTGTAACTGGTAGATCATTATTAGTGACATATTGCACATAACTAGGATGACTCTAAAAATGCTGAAATTTTTATTATTGAACAAAATAAATATCCACTTGGAAATTTTGCTTAACATCAATCACTTAAAGCTCTTTTACTCTTTAAATCTTGTCAAATCTTGTTTGCATTTGTAAAAAACCTATGAGTATTCAGTGACAACATATCATGCCTTAAATATTGTGTCATTCATTCATTGAACATTTGTGGATTAAACAGATGTCTCCCCCTGTGTTATGCACTGAAGATAGAAGAATGACAATATTAACCAATATTAATCAAGGAGATATTATCTTTAGAGAGTGCACAGAATAAGGAACTGAAGCTATTTATGGAATAGTTGAGGTAAAAGACAAAAGTATTTTTCACTCAAATTTGTAGTCAAAGACATCATCCTAAAAATTATGGATGTGGTTAATTTGATGTACAGCTAAGCTATAACATCACATTATCTGGTCAAACACTAGTGTAGATGATGCTGTGAAGACATTTTTAAATGAGATTAATATTTAAATCATTAGAATATAAGTATATTTAATTGTATATAAGAAAGCAGAGACATACTTAGAAAATCTTAATTCTGTTAGAATCTATTTATAGGTATGAGTGGGTAATGGATACCTTTGCTTTTATATAATGCAAACAATTATCTCCTAGAAAACCCCAAATGATATAATTATGGTATTGAGAAGTGGGATGCTGTTGTAACAAATACTAACATTTGTGGAAATATCTTTGGGATTGAACGATAGTAGGAATTTGAAGAGTATGATAAACTTGATAAAAAATATGTGTCTTAATTTACAGAGACTGTTGAAATACAGGTGTTAAAACAATAAGAACTCAAAAAGAAAAGAGGAGAGAGATAGAGAAAGCTCCATTGCCTTAGAGAATACATATATCATTGTACACATATGTTACTAGAAGTATGAACATTAAAGTTGCTTTTAGCAAGGTGTACGAAAATGAAAAACATGGGATTGGAGATTAGAGAAAAGATGATCCTTGTTACACAGTGGCAAAAAACTCATTTGAAAAGTATTACTCAAAAAATATGTGTTGAAATCCTTACCCTCAGTATATCCGAATGTGATCTTATTTGGTAATATGGTCTTTGATAATGTGATTAGTTACATGAAGATGAAATCATCCTGGATCAGGGTAGCTTTTAAATCCCACACGTCTACTGTTCTTATAAAATGGCCATATGGAGAGGGAAGCCACACAGGGAGAACTGCATGTGCTGATGAAGGCAGAGATTGAAGAAATGAAGTTTATAAACCAAGGATTACCACAAACCAGCAGAAACTAGGAGGAGATGTAGAAAGATGCCTGTACAGGTACATAGGGAACATGGTCCTATTGATACCTTAATCTCAAAATCTCAGCCTCCAGAACCATGAGAAAATAAATTTCTATTATTTTAAGTCACTGAATTAGTTGTATATTACTATGACTACCTTAGGAAACTAATATAATTCTAATTCCATAGAATATCTGAAGATAAATACATAATAAAAAGTGAGAAGTTAGAGTTATGGATCTCATTTATCACCAAAAGTCAGAACAAACTTTCCTTAGTTAAGACAATTTTAGATCCAACATAGTGATTGCAGATTCTAAATTCTTATCAACGTTTATTACAGAAACAGTTTATAGTGATTATATAAAGTTAAATATTGAGGCTATTATTTGGACAAAGGTATTGGTTTAGAATCGGAGGGAGCTTCAGGAAATAACAATAAAATAGTGCTAATAATTTTAATATAAATAATGAGCTATAAGAGAGTATGTTTAAGTGATATATATTATAGTCTTTACACATTTTGTGTAGTAACCACAGAATATGGTATGTTTCATGTAATTCTATCTAAAAGACCAAAGTGTGAATTGCAGATCTAAAGTTTAGTGTTTTATTTGTTTGGACTTTTAAAAATTCACTACTATTATGTTTATGATAAAGCAATATAGATGATTTATAACTGGTACAAAGCCAAAATGTTCATAATAAACATTTCTTAGGCTCTTAGTTCTTTCGATTATTTTTAAACTTAAATGTGTACATTTTCTTAATAATTTTGTCCCTACCTCTTCAGATTTGATCTTATTGTATTTACTCTTCTCTTCCAAAGTCCCAAATTAAATCACTTTGTGACCAAGATAAGTAATGTTTTCTGAATAATGAGACTAAACATCAAGCAATTTACACACAAAGTCTCTGGCTAGTTATTATACAATTAAACTAGGTTTAGCCACTCATTTCATACATCAGAGAAAGAATTTCAGTGTGGCAAAAAGTGAATGTAAATAAAAGGAAAAGCATTCTGCCTTTTTAATATACAAGCATATCAGAGAGAATCAGCAATTTTTCTGTAAAAGATAAAATAGTAAATGGTAAGTCTTTGCGGGAAACATTGGCTCAGAGAGTTTAGTTTGCTGACCCCTGTCTCAGAGTCTCAGATTCTATGCATATCTGTGTGTGAATTAAAATTATAATCTCCAGAACTGAAAATCATATCATAAGAATTAAATTGTATGATATATTCATTTCAAACATATATCAAATGCCCATAAGATGATTGATACCACATTACTTAAAATATTTAGCATATATTATTTCATATTGTTGCATAATAAAATTTACTCAAACTTAGTGACTTAGAAGAACTATGGTGATTGTGTAATCACAATGTTGTATGTCACTAACTGTGTTGGAGCTGAATGTTGGCTTAACTGTATAGTATTTCATTTGGCATTGACAAGGAAACTTGATATTTGGCTGAAATGTGACTTGCTCCTAATGGCTTCATTCACTTCTATGGAGTTTTGTGGAGAATAGTTGGAAGGCTGGACTTGGCAGGACTCTTCTCCATGAAGTTTTGAGTTTCTTAGCAAAGTCTCCCAGATGAGTTCCTAAGATTTTTACATGGCAACTGAAGACACCAAAAGAGAGCAACACAGAAGCTTGCCATTTCCCATAAGGACAGAAACCCTTACAGCTTCTTCTTCTCTTTTTTTTTTTTTTCATATTCAACTAGGAAAAGAAGTCACAGTCCAGCAGAAGTGGAAGACAATGGGGAGTGGACACATCTCAATGAGACAAATATTGAAGAATCATGACCATTTTTATTAGCAATCTAGCCTGCAAAATAGTGACACTGCATGGTTCATCCCCTCCCTGACCTCCAAAGTTTCAGCTTAGTATATTACTTCCCTATTTCAGGAAATTATATTTAAATAAAGTCTAAGCATGGATGAGTCAGCATCAGTGTGGTCATTCATGTATTTTTTTTCAATCTAAAAATCTGTGGACTAAATAATCACAATATATAACTCTTACACATACATTGTGTAGTATTGTGTCAGTCACAGGGTAATTGTAATAGACACTTCCATTAACATGGAGTAGGTCTGGACAACGTTAGGCAAATAGCAGTCACTGATCCACTGCAATGCTGACAACCCCCCGGACGCATGCTGTCAATTCCTTGATTAGGTTTTATTACTCTTCCAGGAAAGAATCTCTGTACTATATGGATCTTATTTCTTCTGTATAAGTCATCTTGTATTTTTTTCCATAAAGAGTAGTCTGGGTTTACAGGTCCATATATTTGTGTTGCTTCTGTTTTTAAGGTAGTCTGTGCCAAGCCTAAACACTTCTCTGTTGTTTTGCACTCTCTCTATGTTCATTAGTTCAATATATTTAAAACTGTTATGAACCCCCAGTATTAAATTATAGTTTACTTCTTTAGTCAAAAGCCATACTAGCAATATTATCTTAAACAGTATTTCTTTTTCAGAGTGTTTTGTGAAAAAACTTAATATCTTAAATTTTTTGGTCTTATTTATTTCATACTGTTAAGACACTAGTAGAGAGGTTTTAAGAAACAGACTTTATTATTTCCACATTTTTATTGGTATGTTGTAGTTGTACATAATGAAGAAATTTTTTGTTACCTATTCATGCATGTACACAATAGAACAATATAATTTGGTCAATATCACTCCTCAACACTTCCTCTCTCCCCACCTGTCACTCTTTTGTCCCCTTCCTCTACTGATCTCCCTACAATTTTCATGAGATCCCGCTTTTTCCTTTTTGCCTCTCTATCTTCTGCACATGAGAAAAACAATCTGACACTTAACCTTCTGAATTGGACTTATTTTGCTTAACATAATAGTCTCAAGTTCCTTCTTTTTTCCTGAAAATGATATAATTTCATTTCTCTTTATGGATAAATAAAAATCTGTTGTGTATATATTTCACATTTTTCTTATCAGTTCATGTGCGGATGAATACTACGCTGGTACCATGATTTGGCTATTGTGTTGTCCTGATATAAATATGGGTGTGCATGTAACTTTGTGGTATGATGGCTTCAATTCTTTAGGATAAATACCAAAAAGTAGCTGAGTCATATGGTGGTTCCATTCCTAGTTTTTTGAGCAACGTTAATACTATAAAAATTTACAATCCCACCAACAGTGTAAAAGTGTTTTTCTCCACATCCCTCCAGCATATGTTATTATTTGCGTTCTTGATAACTTCATTCTGTCTGGTGTGAGATGAAATCTCAATGTAGTTTTGATTTGCCTTTCTCTAATCGCTAATGATGTTGAATATTTTTTTCATATATTTGTTGGCCATTTGTACTTCTTCTCTTGAGAAGTATCTGTTTAATTCACTTGCTCAATTATTAATTGAGTTATTTGATATTTGGTGTATTTTTTGTTTTCTATATATTCTAGATATTAATCTTCTGTCAAAAGAGTAGATAGAAAAGATTTTCTCACATTCTATAGGTTTTCTGTTCACATTCCTAATTGTTTCCTTTGCTATGCAGAAGCTTTTTAGTTTGATGCCATCCTATTTATTAACATTTGTCATTATTTTCTGAGTTTTAGGGATCCTATTAAGAAAGTTGTGCCTGTATGCTGGAGTGTTGACCCTATGTTTTCTTCCAGGAGTATAGTTTCTAGTTTAATTCCTAGGTGGTTTTTGAGCAGTTTTGAGTCGATCTTTGTGAGGGTGACTGACAAGGGTCTAGTTTTATTCTTCTACATATGGATAACCAGTTTTCCCAGCACCATTTGTTTAAAAGGCTGTATTTCATACAACTATTTTAGTCAGCTTTTTCACTGCTGTGACTAAAAGATCTGACCAGAACAATTTCAAAGGAGGAGAAGTTTATTTACAGGCTCACGGTTTTAGAGGTCTTAGTCCATAGAAGGCTGGCTCCATTCCTCAGGAAGTGAGGTAGAATATCATGGTGGAAGAGTGTGACAGATGGAAGCAGCTCACATAGTGATCAGTCAGCAGAGAGAGGTCTCCACTTGCCAGTGGGCCAAAGCCATGCCCCAGTTCCTACTTACTTTAGTCACAACCTACCCCTCAATCACAACTCAGTTAATCCCTATCAGGGGATTAATTCACAGATTTTGTTAAGGCTCTTATAACCCAATCATTTCTCCTCTGAACCTTCTTTCATTGCCTCACATGGGAGCTTTTGAGGGACACCTCACATCCAAACCATAACACAATGTATGCTTTTGGTGCCTTTGTCAAGGATCAGATGACTGCATCTGTGTGGGTTGTCTTGGTGTCTTCTATTCTGTACCACTGGTTTGTTTGTCAGGTTTTATGCCAGTACCATGCAGTTTTTGTTACCATAGCTTTGTACTATAATTTGAATTCAGGAATTGTGATGTCTCCAGGATTGCTTTTCTTGGCTTGGAATTGCTTTTACTACTCTGGATCTTTTAGTCTTCCAAATAAATGGGACTTATTTTTTCCCCTAATTCTGTCAAGAATGTCATTGGTATTTTGATTGAAGAATAAAAGACCCAGAATGTGTTTATTCCTTTTGGTACTATAGCCATTTTAAGAATATAAATTCTGCCTATTTATGAAAATGTGACATCTTTCCATCTTCTGAGGTCTTCTTCAATGTTCTATAGTTTTCATTTTTTCACCTCCTTAGTAAGATCTATTCCTACGTATTTTATTTTATATATTAAGGTTATAATGATTTCCTGAGTTCTTTTTCAATATATTCATTGTTGGCAAAAAGGAAAGCCATTGATTTTTGTACTATTGATTTTATAGTCTGTTAGTTCACCAAATTTACTAGCCGTATCAGTCTTTTAATAGAGTTTTTTTGATCTTCTAAGTATAAGATGATATTTTCTGCAAACAGCAATAATTAGATTTCTTCCTTTTCTGTTTTTTAATCCCCTTTATTTCTTTCTCTTGCCTAATTGCCTTGTCCAGAATTTCTAGCACTATATTAAATAGGAGTGATGAGAATGGACATTCTCTGTTCCAGATTTTAGAGGAAATACTTTCAGTTTTTCCCCATTTACTGAGTTTGCATTTGGGTTTTTCACATATAGCCTTTATGATGTTGAAGTAAGTTCCTTCTATGCCTAGTGACTTTAGTGTTTTTATCATGAATGGGTGCTGAATTTTGTTTCAAAGTCTTTCTCTGCATCTATTGAGATGAATAAGTAATTTTTGTGTTTAATTCTATTTATGTGATGAATCGCATTTATTGATTTATTGATTTGCATATTTCATTTTATTTTTTTATTTAGGCTTACATGTTAACAGTGTAAATGATTCATTGTATATAGATAGAGGATAACATATCAATTCTCTAGTTGTAAGTTGTATAGAATCACAACATATATGCAGTCATACGTAAAGTTAGGGCTATGATGTCTATCATATTCCATCACCCTTGCTGTCCCCATGCCCCCTCCCCCCTTACACCCCTGTGAACAGAGATCCACCATTGTTCCCATGTCCTTCCCCACATTATGGATCAGCATCCACTTATCAACGAGTACATTCAGCATTTGGTTTTTTGAGATTGGCTTACTTCACTTAGCATATTCTCCAACTCCATCCATTTACCTAAAAATGCCATAATTTTATTCTCTCTTATTGCTGAGTAATATTCCATTGTGTATATATACCACAGTTTCTTTATCCATTCATCTATCGAAGGGCATCTAGGTTGGTTCCACAGTTTAGCTATTGTGAATTGAGCTGCTATAAACATTGAAGTGGCTGCGTCATTGTAGTATGCTGTTTTTAAGTCTTTTGGGTATAGACCTAGAAGTGGGATAGCAGGCTCAAATGGTGGTTCCATTCCAAGTTTTCTAAGGAATCTCCATACTGCTTTCCAGATTG
>PVHX01004410.1:0-21138 GCA_004024805.1 Geosciurus inauris
TCCCTAGTTGCAAATGAGTTGGGAAGAAAAAGTTTGGCTATTACCTTTGGGAAGGTGAGACTTGTAAGACACAGAAAGTTACCAAAACATTGGAGGGTGATCAGAAAGTTTGGGTAGGTGGACACAAATTATAATTAGTCACTGAAATTTTTCTCTTGGTTTCCTTTTTTCCATGAACTTCCAAATAATAACAACAAACTGTTTCTTAACAGCACAGCTTTTCCAGCTACCAAGGACATGTGCTCACCATCTCCTCCAAAAGAAATGACCCAATTCTCCAGTTCCAGATCCAGGTCCAGGATTTCTGAGTGATCTTTTACGTCCTCTAGTTCTTTCACAAACTATATTTGTTAAATTGTCAAATAAATTTGGAGTTTATTTACCAGCATACCTTAAACAGAATAGAAGGGAAACAAAATCAAAAACATAATTAATATATGTGGATATATACATGATGCAGCAAGGAAGACCATATGGGCAGATGCCTGTTCCTCACTTTCATAACCATGAAACTAGTAGTTTTTGTCTTCCCTCCAGTAATATTTATTTCATGCTCTGTGTTCTTAGCTAATAACTCAGCTGATCAGGGACTTGAGGTCTTGCATTGGTGGGGTTGCTATTGTTTAATTAACTTTCAGCAGTGCATATGCTCCACGAGGTAGAGCCCATTTACATTCCCTGTGTTTTCTTCATGTCTGTGCCCCAGTGTGTCTTCATAACTACCATTTCAATTCCCCTTTGGACCTGTTTGTCTATGGTTACATGATGCTTTGAACTTGGCACTCGATTCCTTCTTGCCTTCTGTGTTATGTAACCTTCTTTTGAGTGCTAAAAGAGGCCTGAGGATGGAACTCAGTTTTTTGCTGAGGATGTCACTTCCCACTTCCACACCTTGCTTCCAGGAACCATGTATCCAGCTAAAGCAATGCATACTGTTCTGCTGGTGAGAGGATGTGTTGCATCCTTTAGGTTATGAGCTTATCTCAGTTCCACAAGGTGCTGACTGAATTTTCAGTAAACCTTTTCATCATTATGTAAGGCCAGCTACATTTGAGCCTTGAGAAGACCATCAACTTTTATGACCAACTTCCTTATTTTGTTCCCTGTTAAAGCCAATTTCTTTGTCAGAAGCACCATGATGGTGAGAGTCAATGAGGCCTAAATAAAGTGATTGACAGGAAAATGGCAAGCATAGAGGTGCATTCAAATCTAAAATAAGGGTTTATTCTAGTGATGATAAGTTATTGCTTACCCTGTGATGAGAGAGATCTAATATAATCCATCTATCAGCACTGCTCCATCTACCTGTGGTAAGAGAGTTGGTATGGAGGCTCAGATGAATTGTTGCTGCTGAAAAATTGGCTACTTGACAGAGCTCAGCCTTGGTGTGATTAGGTCCATATTGTTGAGCCCAAGCAGAATGTTTCTCCTTGCCACGATGGTCATATTGCTCATGAGCCCTGTGAGCAGGTACTCTCAGGCAGCTGGGGAAAGAAGCTGGTCAGCATTCATTGAGGTAGGCCATCTTCATTACAAAAATTTTACCTCGGTGATATTTGATAAATATTATGATACCAATATTCACATACTCTACCAAACTTTTCCCTAAATATCCTTGTCTCTAGTCCTTCTGAGTTTATGACCATTTTTTTCAAACTATTAACCACTGCTAATGAATTAGTATATAATTGTATCTCAGGCCATTTGTTTTTATAGGCTAAATGACCTAAAATATATTACTTAACATTCTGCTTACTAACCAGATTTTCCTTTTCCACCCCAAGTGAGGTTATATCATTACTTTCACTCACTGCAGACTGGTACCACTCACTCCATTGGGCAGAGCCATTGATAAATCAGGCACAGATTTTTATCTACTGGTCACTCCAGCTTTCACTGTTTCAGGTTATTTTTGTAGGTCAGAAAAAAAAAAAATGCAGATATACTACTGAAGCTTTTGCTTACTTCTTAGTAGTGAGGGTACAGTGAATAAGAAAAACTTGGCTTTTCTTTTAGAGAGTTCTTTCATATACCACAGACCACTGGACATTCAGAAACTGTATTCTGAAAGGCTGTGTGTCACCATCTGACATGCTGTGTCTTAGCTTGACATCTAGAATATGTGCCACATCCTGCCATGTAAGTGCTATAATAAATGCCTTCAGTGGAGTAGGCCAAAACAGTGTCCTACAAAATATGGGGGCTGTGAGGGTCCCTGTGGACTGAATAGCATCACCGAAGCAGAATGTTAACAGAGCAGCGAGGCAAAACAGTGAAACTGCACAGCTATCTCTGCCAGTAGATAGAACGTGCTGTAGTATTTACTGCTCACCAGAATAGAAAGACAGATTTTGCCAGTTCTGTAGTACTTATGCTAGATGCTCTAGTGTTCCAGTTGAGAAATCACCTCTAAAAGAATCCCTGCCTAACTGAACTTACATTAATCTGCCATCATTCTATAAGACCCATTAAATGAAAAAATACTTAAGGATATTTCAGATTTCTCATTGTGGCCTATCTCTTTGATTCCCTAGGGATTAATATTACTTCTGGTTTACAGTTTTGGTGGGAAGTAGGGACTCCAGAGTTTCATGTGGCCTTCTTTGCCATAATAACCCTCACTCCATGAGACATGGAGTCCTGTTGTAGAGTCTGCCAGTTTCAGAGTTAATCCATCCCAATTATACCCTCACCAACTGCGGGGACAACTCCAGGAGATTTTCACAGGCTTGACAGGCCCATTGTGAGATTAAGCCAAATTTCTATTTATCACCCTCTGATGGATCACAGTAACAATCAACAATCCCAAGAATTAACTTTACCTCAGTCTATGTCTAATCATCCTCAAAAGTTCTGAGTATTTTCCTTTTTTTTACTGTACAGGTATGTAGAAAACACCTACAAATCCCAAATGGAAGATCTATAAGTTGTACTTGTGATATTATTGGCTAGTACTCAAGGGAGTGCCTGGCTCTCTGTTTAAGGAGATAATAGGTCTTGAACTGAATTGAATCTGGGAACTAGTTCAGATGCTATGGTTTTTCTGAAGTGGCATAACTCAGGCCTTTGTCCACCAAATCTAGATTTTTGTTGTTGTTGTTTCCTGATTTACCATCTTTTAGTTTGTGAGGGCTGCTGTGGGCTAGGGATGTAGCTCAGTGATAGAGCACTTGCCTAACGTACATGAGGCCCTGGATTTCAGTCCCTGCACTAAAAAGAAATTAGGGCTGTCATAACAAAAGACCACAAACTGGGTGGTTTAATCAACAGAAATTAATTTTCTCACAGTCTAGAGACTGGAAGTCTGAGATTAGCATGTTTGGAGTAAGGACTACAACATCTGAATTTTGGAGTGGACAGGATTCAGCCTACAACTGAATCCTGAGTTATATGTGTTCTTTGTCTTACTGAGTTAAGGAAATAATTAGCTAATAAGCCAGAGATGTCTGTTAGCTTCTCTAACAGGGTTTCTATCAAGCTTACCAGTGGGTCGTAGTCTCCAACAGACCAAGTGATTTGTCCTGTCATGAATTTTAATTGACTGCAGATTATAAGATGACTTTTGGCTCTGGTGGTCTATAGATCATGTCAGTTTTGGTCATCAATCCTCCCAGCAGCTGGCTCTGCCTCTCTAGGGGTGTCCCTTTCCTTCTGGAGGCTGCTCACTCAGGAATAGCCTTGGTAGCAGTGTCGTCCCCATGTTGGGCCCTGAACCATTTTGCAAATTGTTCTGGGGGATCACTTGGCATGGGATGACATTCTTAATACATATTGTCACACATACATATTATCTATTCTCTTGGCACTCTGTAGCAAGCTGTGCTTGACTGAGAATAGCTCACTGTACCTCCTAGCAGCATTCCAGAAGAAGAACCCTTCTCTCACTAATCATCTTTTTCATTGTGCAAGCATGAAAGTGACCTGGGGATGGTGATGGCAAACATTTTAGACCCAGGTTCGGGCATTGAACAATGTGACTCTTGAGGAGACTGCTGGGCAAGGCTAAGAGTCTTTGGCAGTTCTCCAACTGGACCTATGAGGCACTAAGTTCAGGTGCCCCTCTCTCTCAGGGAGAAGGGAGTCATCATTGCCCACATGTGCCATCTTGGCTAGCACACCGGAAAAGCTCCTGTGATTATTCATCGGTTTTTCCTAACTATGCTGGCAATCCCCAGAACACGTTCTCTTCTGCCTCTGACCTTTGTACATGCTGCTGCTTCTCCTCCTCTGGGAAGATCCTCCCCATCCTTCAGGCTTGTGCTCAGGTGTCACTTTCTTTAAGAGGCCTTATTTGATTCTCTTTATCTATTTTTCCAAGGATCTCCCCCTTCTCTCCCTGTGTACCTATTTACACTTTAAAGTGATGACTTTCATCATTACTTGATCCCCTGCCTCCCAGATAGACTTTGGTCTCAACAAAGGTAGGGGTCTTGTGTTCAGCATCTGCTGGGGAGCCTGATGTTCATCAGGACCACAAATACTGGAAGAGATAAAGGAATTGTTACTGTTCACTGATCACAGGTTTCTTGGCCCAGGCTTTGCAGCCTGCTTGGTTTGCAACATCTCTTGCTTCTTTGAACAAAAGACACAGATGAAAGTGGTCTATGGGTAACAAATTAAGTAGCTTTTCTCATTTGCTTTTCAGAGAGTGAAAACTACATCCTACCCCAATGTAAGATTAGCCTGCCACATCTTTAGACACAGCTAAGGACAGAGAAATACCTTTCCTTTAGTCCACTCCATCCTAGCTGTTCTTTAGAATTATTACCTCTGCCTGTTCCTGTTACTATCAACTGCCAGCTACCAGCACTAAGTTGGGTCTTTCACACACCCATGCCAGGTCCTCATGACAGCCTTTGTAACCACTTACCCCACCTCACCCTCAGTGCTGGAGGTCAAACCCAGGTCCTTGTGCATGCTAGGCAAGTGCTGCACCACTGAGCCATAGCCCCACCCCCGTAGCCACCATTCTTAACCCTTGTCCTAAAGATGAGAACCAGACTTGAAGTAAGTTGTCCAGAGGTCACATAGCTAATAAGTAAGTGTCAAAGGCAGAGTGAAAACACGGCTGTCTCACGTCTGACTTGTTCTCACTGCTTCATGTCCCTAAGAAGAATGTTATGTGTATTTTCTTTTAATAAATTTTTCCTCTAGTCAGGACAACACAGATTTCTTTAAATTAACCACAGTGTTCTGCTATACTACCATAAGAGTATCTTTGTTTTAGATTTTATGTCCCCTACTCTAATCATGAGATGAAAAAGAAATATTTAGACTCAAACAGAGCTCATCTTCTAGCTCGAAGCACTTGCCTCCATGCATTGTCTAAATAGGGCTCACTTGTGTTTGTGGAGCACTAAGAGTAAGATCTGTTTTACTGCCTATTATTCTATTCTGCATAACCTTTTCTTGTAGTTAACATCTAAGAAAACCAGTCCTTTGGAAAATGCTATAAAATAATTGAATTTTCCTGTGTACTGTGGTTTCTGTCTGTGGAGGCTTTCATTTTGGCTTTTCTTCTAAGCTGAATGCTCCTCTAAAATCTTAGCTTAAATCTCCAGCGGAAGCATCCTTCTCTGGCATCCCAGGTATCTTATGCAAATACTCAATTATGCAAATACTCAAGGCTGAAGTACCGAGTCTTCCTCTCTGTTCATCCACACACACCCCTTTGTAGCATTCTGTGGTGGGTCACGTCAGCACTATGTTAGGGAACCTGTGGGTATTCACACAAGAGGAGCAAGAGAAAAGACAGATTGCCAAAACAAGCAAGTTCTTCCTATTCTTCCCTCTTCCTGAGAAATGTTCCCCTCCTTTCCCCAGTACCCTATGCAATGCTCTGTACCTGCCAAGGAAAGCTTTCTCTTTGCTGTTCAGACACTGGATTGATTGTGAGCCCTTCTCCTCGGCATCCCCACAAGTGCAAATTTGTATATGTAGTGTTTTGTATTTATTTTCCCAGCCCATTGAAAACAAGGCCTTTTTTCTATTTAAAATAAATTTTGGAAGTGAAACACATTTTTGCCTTTGAGTCCAGCCCTTCCTCCGTATAAGCCTTTAGGCATTTTCAGAAAGATTGTGCAAACTTCCCCTAGAACACCACCCACATACTCCCCTTCAGTAGGCTTTTCTCTTACACATTAACAATGAAATGTTACCGTATATTCAGCAGCTGTGAAGCCTGAATAAGCGCAGGTCCTCCTATGTTCATCATCACTCTAAGTCCAAGATAGTGTTCTGTTGGTAGGTGGTTGCTTCCATTGTGCACACCCAGCAGGAATGGGACTCTACTGCAGTCACAGGTAGAATGAGGAGCTAGTTGTTTTCTGAGTTTCACAGGCAGATATAGAAGACTAAAAAGGAGCGATTAGTCACTTGTATGGTTTTAAAAACAGCAAAACAGCACAGCACACTTTTAGCTATCTGCTATTCTGTTCAATATTCTTAATATTTAAAAACATTGTTTTTTTGCATTCACAGCCCTTTACAAATAGAAATGGGTTTCCTTAAGTCAGTCATAGAGCACAGTGGAAACATGTGTTTTCTTTTTACACATCTGTTTAAATAGCTTTGGTTATTATTTACATTTCTCCCCATAATGTACTCAGTCAAAACATTTTATAGCTTTCATCCACACATGAAAAGCATAAAAGGGCAATAATGAAAGCAAGTTCCTATAAGCCCTTTGGTGAATGTACCACATTTCAGTAAGGATTATTTTTCCAGAATGGGCAATTTGTAAAACTTGAACTTTTATACTTTTTACCAGAAGTGTGCTAAAGCAGCAATGACAACACAAGATGCTGTGCTTTCTCAAAAATGGAAAGATTAGCCAGGCGCGGTGGTGCACACCTGTAATCCCAGCACTTTGGGAGGCTGAGACTGGAGAATCACAAGTTCAAAGCCAGCCACAGCAACGGCAAGGCACTAAGCAACTCAGTGAGACCCTGTCTCTAAGTAAAACACAAAACAGAGCTGGGGATGTGGCTCAGTGGTCGAGTACCCCTAAGTTCAATTCCCCGTACAAAAAAAAAAAAGAGCAAAGATTGCTATAGCCATTTGTTACAATATAAGGAAAGAAAACAAAATCTCTACACTTGAAGGATAATTTTCTACTTGTCACACTTATGTTATGGAAATGGCCAGTGCCATTTCCAGTGCCTCATTCTTTGTCTGCTTAATTTTATACGAAGTTAAAACACAGAAGAACCACATGGACAGGACCTCAAAAAAGGTTAGGATTCTTTTCATCACGTGAAGTGGTTGTCAAACTTCAACTTCAACCACTTTGGAAATGTTTTCCATGTTCGTATAGGCCTTATTAGAGTGATCCTGTTGGCCTGAGTATACTGCTTCTTTCTCTCCCACCAGTCCCACATTTTTGAAATTAGAAAGTTGATAACTACCAATACCACAGGACTCTGAGATTTTAAAAGGATTTTGCCATCAAATACTGATTTGTAAGACTTTTTGTTTTCTAGTTCCATGAAGTTTTATTACTAGATTATCACTAGATTTTCCAAAGACATATCCCTTTTGGGAGAAGATAGTAATGGGAGAGAAAGCCACTTGTCCTTAAATTTACATAGAGATGAGATGAGTTTAAAAACTTTTATTTTGGTGATCTGGTTTTTTACAGTATTTCTGATATTGACAACCAGATGCAAGACCTATAGTTCTCCAGTTTTATCCAGCATAGAAGAATACCTCATCCAGGATAATATTGTAGTTTATCCCAGCAGCTTGCAAACCTAATATCCTGAGGCACTGGGTTTATATTGTCCAAATAGATTATTAACTGCCACATAGAAATTCGTGTGTGTGTGTGTGTGTGTGTGTGTGTGTGTGTGTCTACTGGGAGAGGGTTGAGGTCACAAGGATATAGTGAGCCCTCTTCTAGGCAGTGCTTTCCTAGGGCACATCTGGTTGAAGTCTTGGAAGGCACCAACCTTTCCTGTGTTTGACAGGTGCTAGTAGTACTAATAAGAAGAGCTCTTTCTATAATCTGCTATAAAGCAGTAATCTTTTCTCACATTAATAGCATGCAATTTCTGTTGTGTGTGGGATGGCAAGGTGTAGTGAAAACTGTTGACTTTGCTCTGTTTCCCATGAGTTTCACAGCCACTACACTAGAGCAATAGCCTTCCCATACCTAAGTAGCACCTATAACATTTACCAGCTTGTAAATGCTTTACCCTTTAATCCCCCCACCATCACCACCACCATACACACACCACCACCACCTTTGATTAGGACTTCCCATCAAAATTCCAAGATTTGTAGATTCCTAGTAATGAATGGAGTTTCACATCACTAATATTAATATGCATAAGGAAGCTTTAAAAAGAGATCGATTGTAATCTAACAAAATAAATGGTAGTTAAGAACCCTCTGATTTTGAAGGGTATAAAAAAAAGAGTGAAGAGGCTGTAATGTAAAATACTACATTGTGATTTAACACTTTGAAACTGAGATTCACTAGCTAAATATTATGAGAATTTTGGAGACCACATCCCAAATGATAATTTAAAATCCCAGAACTGTCATTTTCAGATTCCCTAATATGAAACCCTAATTATTCTAATCATTTAGAAACAATGTCAGAGAATCTAAAATTGTGTCTTTCTCTAGTTACTAAATATTTTCAGTTAACTTCTTCAATTATCTATTTTCAAAACAATTTTATATTCATTATAATAATTCCTGTACATTGGGCAGCATTATCTGTTCCCTCTGATATTGTTGAGATTTATCCTGTCTCTAAATGAATTTGCCAAAAATTTCTGAGTGAGGTGGGTATTCATGAAGCATTAAGCAGCAATGAGCCATTCCTGGGGTATTGAGTGGAGACATTTTATAATTTCAAGTACCTTAATTGTATAACTTGTATATATTTGCTGTACCCCAGTGCTGTTATTACTTAGAGGTTAAACTCCAACCAGATTCAAATTTATTTTAACTATTTGATTTGAACCATGTAACCTAATGGGAAACTTGGTCTAATCTGTTTTGTGAAATATCTTGAGAAAATTATCCACGTCTACAGTTAAATAAAAACAAAACTACATGTAATCTCAAGTGTTTAAAAAAAAATCCTGGAAAAGATTCTGGTTTTAAGATTTAGGCTAAGATCAAATGGCAGTTCTACAGTTAGATAGATGTGTATGCCTAAGTAAAATGTGTATGTTTGTTTCTGTGTGTGTTTAATGAATTTTTATATAGATATATATAGATACATACCTATATGTACCCACAAGTATAAGTTGCTGCTAAAGAAAACTAAAATTACAAGGACTGAAAGGGGACACCAAAAAATATGATTTCCTTACAAATATTTGTAGGAATTTTACTTAATTACAACCAGAAGTCTGACCTGGAAGTGTAGTGTTTTGACCCCCTAGCTGTCTGGTTTCCTATTTGTGGTATTTTGCTCTCCCTCAACTGTGAGAAAATCTATTTTACATGGTTTTAACCCTGCATATTCTTAGAAACACTGAAGAAGAAAGTATTCCCCTGAGGGGAAAGAAATTCTCATTATTTACAAGAATGACTTGTAAAAGCTTCTCTTAGGTAGAAAACATTTTTGAAACATTTGACAAGTCTGTCTTTATAAGATGGTTTGAAAACAAAATAGCCTCTGGGTTTCCCTTCAAGTAATATGAACTTTTGGAAGACTGTAAGATTTTTGCATAGTATGAGTTTACCCTTACTTTGGTAAAATGATTTTTAATAACAAAGTAGAGTTTATACATAGTTGACTTTATGAGGAGGTTTTTAATTAATCCCCCCCCCCATTTTTAGCTTTTAAATCCTTTCTTCTATACCTTTTAGAAAAGTCAGAATGAGACTAAACCTTGGGTGCCTGTAGTAGTAACACCACATGGCATTCTGATGAATGCAAGATATTGGGTAATGGTTGGGCAAGTAAGCCTTACAGTACTGGAAAATTATAGCATCGATGCATCAAATGCTCATGGACAGGTTCGCCATGTCTAGTTAGATGATAGGGAACATTGTTTCCACATAGCCTCATGTGGTTTAGCAGTATGATCAGTTAACATACATCCCATTTCAAAAGGCTCAGGAATTTTCAGGTAGAGCAAAATTATCAGTCTTCTTAACCATTTCCAATGTTTAATAATAAGGCATACTGACAGTTCTCATTCATTTAACAGAAGGGCATTTTCTTATCATTCATTCTTTTTCTTAAGTAAGTTTTATTGAGATTTAATTCGTATATATATAATTTGCCCCTTGAAAGAATACAGTTCATTGTTTTTTGTAGATTCACAGAGTTGTACAGCCATCACCAGAATCAATCTTAGTATGTTTTCATCACTCTGAAAAGAAACCCTTTCCATATTCTGCACATACTCTCTGACCTCTAGCCATAGGCCACTGCTAGCTTACTCTCTGCCTCTATAGATTTGCTTATTCTGGTTCTTTATAAATAGCTTCTTTTGTTAAGCATGATGTTTTCAAGGTTTATTCATTTTGTAGTTTGTAGCAATAGTTCTTCCTTTCTGTTTATTGACAAATTATGTCCCATTATATGGGGATACCACATTTTGTTAATCCAATTTAATTACCACTTTGGGCTATTATAGTTTTTTTGTTTGTTTTATGCTGGGGATTAAGCCCAGGGCTTCATGCATGCTAGGCAAGTGCTCTACCACTTACCTATACCCTCAGCCCTGGGTTTTTATGCATAATGCTACTATGGACATTTGTGTATAGGATTTTAGACCAGTATATGTTTTCATTTCCTGTGGGTCTATACATAGGAATGGAATTTCTGGATTGTCTTGTACCTTTATGTTTAACATACTGAGGGATTTTCAGACTGTTTGTAAGGTGGCTACACCATCTTATATTCCCACTAACAGTGTATAAGTGTTCCAGCTTTCCTCCATGTCCTCACCATGTCATTTTGCTTATCGTCTTTCCAGTAGGTGAGAAGTGGTATCTTTTTTTTTTGAAATCTTTTCTTAGTTGTAGATGGATGGACACAGTATCTTTTTTTTTTTTTTAAATGTGGTGCTGAGGCTTGAACCCAGTGCCCCACATGTGTGAGGCAAGCACTCTACCACCGAGCTACAGACCCAGCCCAAGAAATGGTATCTTATTTTGGTTTTAGTTTCCATTTTCCTGATGTCTAACTATGTTTACCATCTAATCGTGTATTCTTTGGTCATTTTGTGTCTTCTTTATAGAAATATCTATTCAGTCAAATCCTTTACCATTTTTTGAGTTACTTGTCTTTTTACTTTTGAGTTGTGGGAGTTCTTTACATATCCTAAATAAAGTTATTTATCAAATACATGATTTGCACAGTCTTTCTCCTTTTCTGTGTGGACTTCTCTCTCTCTCCATAGTGTCCTTTCAAACACAAAAGTTTTATTTTGATGATGTCTAATGTGTCCACTTTTGTGCTTTTGTTGTGCTAAAAAATGGCCTAATCCAAGATTGTAAAAATTTATACCTATCTTTTCTTTTCCCCAAAAAAGTTTTAGAGAATAATTCTTATATCCAGGTCTTCCATCTATTTTGAGTTAATTTTGTATATGGTTTGAGATCAGAATCTAACTTCATTCTTTTATGTGTACATATGTAGTTCTCCAAGTCCTGTTTGTTGAAGGAATTGTTCTATCCACATTTAATTTTCTTGGCCTATTGGTTGAAAAATGATTTACATAGGAGTGTTTATTTCTGGACTCTCAATTCTCTTTCAACATGTCTGTCTTTATGTCAGTACTACATTGTCTTGATCACTATAGCTCTGTAAAATGAATTTGAAATTGTCTTCTCATTCTTGTAATTGACACATTTTTCTTCCTAATAGAATCAAAATTGGCATTTACTGCTTAGAAGTAAAGAGTCTATTTTTTAACCTAGTCATTGCAAACATAATTTTAAGTTGTCGTAAACCCCTGATTTTTAATCAGTTAATAAAATACTATTAGTTTTACCAAAAATTTTTTCTCTAGGGTTTTATATTAAATTAAATTGTTTCACAAATTTGCTAACTCTATTCCATTTTAACCAAATCAATGAATAGAAAAGCATTGCAGTCAAGGTCTTCCTATGCAAAAATGCCACAGTGAATTTTTCATATTTGTAAGATTGACTGGGAATGCTCAAGAGTCTTCAGTAACACTCATTTAAAGTTAAATGACTTTAAGAATCTTCAGATGAAGTTACTATTCTTATTCTGTAATAAATAGTGTGCTTCAAAGAGGCTTAAGGAAGATGAGAGCTTTATAATCACCTATTAGATCATTTTTGTTTAGTGTTCCTTAGAATTGTTGTTATCTACATAGAAAAACTCTTCTGAAGATTATGGTTAAAATTCACAACATAATAAAGGATGCTTTTACATTCCTTATAAAATGTTATTTTCAGAATTTGTAAATTACCTATAAAAGCCAGCTTTGATCATGATTTATATTCTGAGACTTTGGAAGAAAGACTGTATTAACACAAATATTTAGAAAAAAATGTAATATCTTTAAGGTTCTTGAATATTTTCATCAAATGAGAATGTATACTTTTGAAAAATAAATCTTGTATTTTTAAACTTAACAGAAATTTCAAATACATACAAAAATAATATAACGAGCTCCCACTTATCTATCACTCACATTACATTTTTAACATATGGCCATATGGCCAGTGTTATTTTATTTATAAGCCTCACCTACTTTTCCTCTCTGCCCCCTTCAAATTGTTTTAAAATAAAACTTATAATCTGTTTATGTATAAACAGAATAAATAGCTATAAAAGATAAGAATTTTTTAAATGACCAAAGTGCCAATAAAGACCAAAAAATTTCTCATTTCACCACATATCTGTTTTATCTTCAGATTTTCCCAAATGTTTCAATTCTTTTATAGTTGTAAAAATCAAAGTCTAAACAGGATTGATCTAGACACCATTGCATTTGGTTGATTCTCTTTATCATAAATGAACGTTTCTTTTAATACACCAACCCCCCTCCCAATATTTTTTCCTATTTATTTATTGAAGAAACCAGGTCAAGTGTCCTCTGAAATCTCCCCCATTTGGATTTGGCTGGCTTTGTCTGCATGATGATGTTAACTATGTGTTCTTGCAGCCCCTGTGTTTTCTGTAAACTGGTAGATTCGCAGGCTCGATGAGGTCCAGGTCCTTTGTTGGTGGGATTTATTTCCTTCTGCAAGAATATAGCGTGACAGTTGGAATGTATTTCCTGTTGTCTCATCTGGCAATGTGTGATTCTGGTTGTATCTCTCCTAAGTCCATGCTATGTGGTTGCAATGAAAAGGGAGTTTCTGTTTTATGATTTTTTTATTAGTATTAGATTTGTTCATTTGGATTTTTATTGCTAGTAATACTGTTAAAGCAAAACAAAATTATAAATAACCCTTTATTTATTCTTCTGAAACTTTGCCTAATTCAAGCAATTAAAATAAGAATATCAAGGTAGTGTTTTGAAATAAAACCTGTTAGCATATGTACTTAGTTCTTTTTAATCTGAGTCTATCTTAATTATAATCATAAGTCATTGTATACCTATAATTTTAAGTTTTACATATCAACATGACATTTTACATGAACTCTTAAGGACATGTAGAAGACAAAAATAATAATACTGTGGTGATTTTTAATTGATGTGAAAAGGTAGATCATCAGTCATTTAAAAAGGAAAGAAAAGAAAACAAAGGCAAGAGACATGTTCTTTGAAATCCTCCAGAGGTGTGATAATAATTGAGCTAATATATATTGGCTTCTCATAAATTGCCTTGGTAGTTTGAGCCTTGAGGGCCTTAGAAATTACCTTTGTCCCTGTGCCTCTTCACTGTTGCTATAGTACTCTTGCTAAAGGCCTATTTGTTTGTGTGTAAGGAACTATGGTAGTTTATCACTTACATTCACTGACAGAAATTACATTTTGTTATTATCTTTCAGGAACTCTGTAAAGCACCACCATTATTCTAAGAAAACTCTAACTAGTAATTTCTTAATAACATCCTAGTAAATCAAAAAAAATAATATTTAAGAACTAAGTGATTTCCAAACCTGACTGTGCATTAGAATTCCCTGGAGCTCTTTAAAAAGAATATAGTTCTCTGACACCCACCCGAGATCTACATCAGATTCTTAGGGTCTGGGGATATAAGCATCTGCTGTGGAAATTCAAATTCCTCAGATGATTTAGATATGGGCTATGGACCCATTATTGTGAATTCAAAAGAGTAGATTTTTTATTTTATTATTATTGGTTTGGTTTGGTTTTTTTCTGTGCTGGAGCTTGAACCTGGGACTTAGTTTGTGCTAGGCAATTGCTCTGCCACTGAGCCTCATCCCCACTAGATACTTTTTTGAACTTCATAGTGGTTTAATTAATAACTGGAAAAAAGTATAAATGATGATCAACTTTGGGAATATGTTATCATCCATAACTTGAGTGAATGCATCAAAATTGGGGAAAAGACCCAGCACCTTACATGGGATGGAAATTCCAAATGACTGTGACAAAACTAAGAGGCATGTTTCTCCCAGGTACATGTTGAATAGTAAAGTGTAGAACAGAAAAAAGACCTGCACCTGAACATCAGAGGAAAAAGCAGGAAGTGAACAAGCCTGGGACTAGGAAATAAAAACAGAAGGGTGACAAGAAAGAAACCCATGATGATCTTCCTTTAATTTAGTGGTTTTCCTTGAAGCTCCTGCGTTGTCTTCTGCTTTGCATCTTTGCAGAGATCCTGGAGAGATGTTTGCCTTTTTGTGTCTTCTTTGTTTCTCTCTTTCAGATGCTACCTCAGAAATACTGCCAATCACTCTTGATTGCCAACTCAGTAATTGTTCTGTTTCTGCTATTATTAATGCTCTCTTGATATTTGATATTTAAAATTCTCTCTTCTAGGATTATTCCCTCTCTCACTCTCCCTCTCTCTGTCTCTTTTTTTGTACCAGGGATTGAACTCAGGGGTACTCAATCACTGAGCCCTATCCCCAGCCCTATTTGTGTTTTTATGTAGAGAGAGGGTCTCACTGAGTTGCTTAGCACCTCGCCTTTGCTGAGGCTGGCTTTAAACTTGAGATTCTCCTATCTGAGCCTCCCAAAGTGCTGGGATTACAGTCATGCGCCACTGCACCTGGCCTCTTAGTTATTCTTGTCTATTCCACATAGGCTTCTCTGTCTGCTGACCCTTGAGCATTGGTTCTGCTCTGTTCCTCTTAATTTCTCAGTTGATGTGCTCTGCTGTGGATCTTTCTGCCTTTGGGGCAGAGTTGCCTCAGTGTATCTTTTTTCCCCTGAACTTCAGGTCTTATTTCTACTTCCTTTCTGAATAGCTTCACCTAGAGATCTCATTGGTCCTTCTCTCCAAAGCTTAGTTCATTATTTTATCACTTCTCCCTAAACTCTCTGTTCCCTAGCAAGCTACCATTTACTTAAAATGTGTTCACAAAACCAGCAAAATCTTCATCATGATTCATTCTTCTCTGCATGTATGTGTTGACCACCAAGGCTATCTTATTCTATCTTATCCCTTGTGTATGTCCGTTTCCCATTAGTTCTGCTACTGATAAGTCTCACCTTCTCCCACTTGTTTATTAAAAGAAAAAATTGAGATAAAATAAATTTAATAGAGTTTATTTTTACAAAGTAAAATTTCTGAATTGGATAGAACTCTAAACCAGAAGAAGTTCAGAGCTCTGCTTCAGCAGCATGAGCAGCAAGCTATAGGCTAAACATGGAAGCAAAATTTAAAAATTACTTGATTGGCTACGTAGGCATTATTCTTATTTGGGTATGGTTTGATGGGAAGTACCTGGTTATATGACAGATTGGCTGGTTGACTATCTATAATTGGATAAAGCTCAATTCAAAATTAACCAGTTATAAGGAACGCCTCTAAGTATCAGTTGTTTGT
The DNA here is from genome assembly GCA_004024805.1 of Geosciurus inauris. Taxonomy (NCBI): domain Eukaryota; kingdom Metazoa; phylum Chordata; class Mammalia; order Rodentia; family Sciuridae; genus Geosciurus; species Geosciurus inauris. The sequence goes on from PVHX01004410.1 coordinate 15,919, forward strand.
AGAAACCATTTGGGCTGACGGCCTCCTGCTTAATAACTTGCAGTAGCTTCTGACTGAAACTAGTCACTTAGTGCTATGTGAGATTATAGGCCAGGTGCTATAGAATGTATTTGTTTTTCCCAAGAGAAATAGAAAATTCCATATTTTGTTGTAGGTTTGAGCTTTTTTTGAAAAATAGAAAATGAAATAACACAAAAGAAATGCTGGGAATTAATCCAAATTAATAATTAAAAATAAGAATATTTATAAAAATAAAATATATAGCTGTCAATTTTAAAAACTTGACTCAGTATTTTGAACTCAATATTCAGAGAGGAGTAGGGGAAAGGGGAGAAGATAGAACATGGATTAATCTGGAGGGCATTATGCTAAGTTAAATAAATCAGAGTTTTTTTGAACTCACTTATTTTATAGAAACAGCGTATGATGGTACTTGCTAGGGGCAAGGATGGGGTGGAGGACAGTTGTGGGGTAGAAGGCAGGAGATAGAAAGAGAGAGGATGATGAAAGGTTGCAGACTTTCAATTATAAGATGAATAAGTTCTGGGGATCACATGTACAGCATGGTGATTATAAAGATGCTCCTCAATTTACAGTGGGCATCCATCCTGATAAACCTGTCATAAGTTGAAAATAGTGTTAAGTTAAAATGCATTTCAGCCAGGCACGGTGGTGCACACCTGTAATCCCAGCACTTTGGGAGGCTGAGACAGGAGAATCACCAGTTCAAAGCCAGCCTCAGCAATAGCCAAGGCACTAAGCAACTCAGTGAGACCCTGTCTCTAAATAAAACACAAAATAGGGCTGGGGATGTGGCTCAGTAGTCAAGTACTCCTGAGGTCAACCCTCAATACATTAAAAAAAAAATGCATTTTATACATCTAACCTAGTGAGCATCATACTTAGCAGCACAGTATGCTATAGAGTGTTGGTTGATTACCTTCATGATTGCTTGTTTCCTGAGAACTGCCACTGCCCAGCATCAAGAGAGAACATTGTACCACATTCAGCCAGTTCAGAAAAAGATCAAAATTAAACCTTTGTACAATTTCTACGGGATACATATGGTTTTCATACCCTTGTGAAGAAGAAGAATCATAAATCCAAACATTGGAATCTGAGGACCATCTTTTGTTAATTATACTCTATTGTGTATTTGAATTTACTAACAGTATATCTTTGTGTTTTCATTATTAAAAAAAAGATGTGAGCAACTGTGAGATCATGGATGTGTTGATTAGATTAATTGTAATCATTTCAGTGTATACATCAAATCATCATTTTGTACACTTGAAATTTGTACATTTTTTAATCTGTTAATTATACCTTAATAAAGCTGGAAAAAAATGAGAGTTTAATAGGCTTTTAACCTAACAGCATACAGAAGTCAGTTTGAAAATGTAGTTTTTAGGAGCTAAAAATATTTCAAATTATAATAAAAAATAGAGAGTACTTTATAATAAACTCAAAAGTGTGTAAGAAATTTGTTTAAAAATTTTAACTTTACTGAAAGATATTAAAGTTCTTAAAAATAATTGGAATATTTATTATGTTAAGTAAAAGATAATAAAAATGTTAATTTTATAATATAATAAACATGTTAATAATCTTATAATAAAAATGTTAATTTTCTTCAAATTGATCTATATATTGACGCTATTTCTAATCAAACTCCTAAAAAGGGGTTTTTTCATACAATTTGACAAGCTAAATGAAAGGGCGTAATGCCAAGAATAACTCCAAATATTCCTGAGGAAGAAAGAAAATAGTGTTGGGGTCAGGAGAGAAACTTGCCCTACCAGATTAAGATTTATTATAAATAAAGCTCAGATAATTAACACAGTGTATATTTTATTATAAGTCAGTGGAATTAAGTAACTCTGAAACAGAGTGCTATGTATGACAAAACTAGGTTTGGAGTTTAGTAGAACCTTCTTTTGAATATTTAATTTGTTATTCATGTGTATGGTGACCCATACAGTACGGTATCGGTCACCATACACAAAGTCAGTGTCCATAATTTTGAGTTTTTTAAAAACAGGGTTACAGAACAATATTAATCATATGATTCCATTTTTTATAGAAAGAAATAAGAATGTATATGTGACTCTATGGTATATCTTGAGAAAAGATGGAGAGGATATCAAAAGTCAAGGTGATAAAAGTGTCTTTAGGTGGTCAGATTGTTGATGATTTAGCTTTTTCTTTAAGCCTTTTTGTTTTTGTCCAGACTGTTTTTTTAATGTACTGAGTATATGTTACTTTTTATTTTTAAAAAAGCCTTTTTTTCACTTGGAGCTTCTTTTTCTTAACTATTTATGTTTATTCTTCTAGGTTAACTTTATAATTATTTTTGGCAACTTCCAAATTGCCTCCTCAATACACTACTATGAAGAATAATAATACCACCACTACTACTAATAATAATAATAATGATAATTTTATTGTGATTTTTAACTGGTATTGTTCAATACACAATGGGTACTTAACACATGTTTGATTGATAAATAAATAAATTAGACAATTCACATCTTTATGACTGTTAGCCCACCTAATCAAGAACGTCCATATCACTCCATATTTCCAGGTCTCTTTTATAAATTAAGGAAGTTTTCTGATTTTTTAATATAGATTCCACACATTTATGCAATTAATGATTTCTAAAATTATATATTTCCAAATTATTAACTAAATATTTTTAATGTCAGGAGTTTTAAAGAGTCAGAAAGATTAGAAAAACATTCCCCAGGGTAGTGAGGTTAAGGACCTCAGTTTATTTAGCTTAGAATAAATGACTAGATTGAAACCGAACACCATATCTTCAAGCATTTGGAAGTGGCCAGCCTTCCTTTAGCTCTGTTGAAGACATGAAAAAAAAGTAAACTTCAGCTAAATGTGAGGAATTCAGATTAGAGGCATCCGAATTACAAACTGGCATCATGAAGCTGCACTAGCCCTCAGAAACATTTTATTTGGATTGCACTGAGTGTTTAAAATCCTGAATTCATTGCAAATTTATAATTTGAGATTTCACATTTAAAAAAATGAATTAGCAGGTTTTTGAGGGGGAACACCTGTTCCCTAATTTCCAGTGGCAATTGATGGGTAGAGTTGAGTTGCTGTAGACTCTGTTAAACAAGCAGTGACCATTCTTCATTTTCCCTCCCAAACCCAGCCCTTTTCCAGTTACCTTAGGCACTAAGCTTGCATTGTTGATTTGATTGATATAGGAAGAATTGAGTTGCACATGGGTAGGTGTGACATCATCTCACTTGGTATTTTGGTATTGTCTTTAAAAAATGTGATCCCGGCTGAAAAACAAAAAGTGGACTATATGACTTTTCAAGGTTGATTCTTGCTGTATGATTCTACAATTCTATTAGAAGAATCCAGTGGTTCATGAATTCTTTTCATTGTACATGGTCCTAGAATCTCAGAGTTGGAATAGACCCTCTGCAAAACAGGCCACAGAGGATGTGCATCCTCTGGCATTCCTCCTTAGGCACAGGAAATTTAAAAGCTGTTGCTGAGGAGTTTGCTTGAACAGTTAGTAGTTCAAACAACCAGCTAGGTCATATAGAAGGCTCATTAAAAATCTGTTTCTTTTATGTATAGTTCTTTAAAGATGAGTGTAAAGTTTTCTAGAGAACACTGAACTTTATAAGTACACAATATTATGTCAGTCTCATCATTATGCACAGCCTGGCAGAGTTATGATTGTGGGAACCATAGTTTTGATTGTGATTTCATCTGTGCTTGCATGCTATCGAAACATGGTTTTCATATTTAATGTTAAGAGCATATTTTTATAAACAAAGTGGGAAAGCAGTGTGGAGAAGAGATCCAAAGTGATAATTTCTCAATTTGTTTTATCCTAATTTTTGTCTCCCCCAAAAGGATTTTTCATTGACTGTTTACCAATCATTGATGGATCTGGAAGATAATAAAATTAATAGCACATGTGGCCTGTGGTATTACTGTTGTCCACAGGATGACAGGTGGAAAGTCTGTTTTTTCTAAATAAATTTGGCCTCAAATAATGCCTTTATTCAGTTTCAAAAAATATTTTTATGAAACTAACCAGTTTGCCCCATTTGTTTTGGCATCAAAGAAACATAGCTCTATTGTGACTCAGAGTCTAGTACTGTCCTTATTTAAGGACATGAAATGCTATCTCAAGGGAACCTTTTTGGAGTCTCTAAATGTCTTGGATAATAAGCGAAATTTTTAGCCTAGGACCAAATATTCCATTTACCCACCCAAATTGTTTCCCAGTTGTGGTCTGAGATTAGGATTCTGTGTGTATATTCTTAAACTTACGACAGGACTCTTGGCTTTTGGTTCCCACAGAACAATGCCTTTTCCCAGCTCCACCCATCACCAGCAATGGTGAAGGTTACATGTAGGCCTATAATGTGTTTCAGAAGGCCCTTTGGCAGTTTTTCCAAAGTCTCCATCTCATACCTGGCCTCTGTGTTTTAAGTGGCAATATCAAACTCATGATTTCTCTGCGCTCTTCACTCTAGGACTTCTGATAATGTTCTGAATGGATGCATACTCTCCATCTTTTATGTAATATGTTACTGGTCTAGTCTAGAACTCAAGATATTGTCAACGTGTCTGGTAGTTATCAGCCTCTTTCTTCCTATCCTCATATTAAGTCACAACCAAGTCTTCAGATGGAGAATGAAAACTGACTCATGGCTTCAACTGGAAACAGTCACATGACTGAACTATCTTGTAGTACAGAGCAACTTCTGCATTAGTGCATGGTAGTCTGAGACCAAGTGTCCTTTCTTTTCTTTTTTTTTTTAATTAGTTTATTTAATTGCATTTCAAGTCATAGTACATATAGAGCTCAGTTTTTCCATTTCTCTGGTTGCAGACCAGATAAAGACACACCAATTGTGTCTTCATACGTGCACCAAGGGTAGTGATGACGATCTCAATCAACCATCTTTACTATACCCATTCCCCTTTCCCACCCCCCACCTCCCCCATGCTGGGTCCAGAGTTCCTCCATTTCTCTTATGTTTCCCGCTCCCACCTCCCTTATGTATCAGCATCCACTAATCAGAGAGAACATTCGGCATTTGGTTTTTTGGGATTGGCTTAATGCTTAGCATAAGCCATAATGCTTTAGCATAATGCTTTCTAATTCCATCCATTTGCCTGCAAATGCCATAATTTTATTCTCTTTTATTGCTGAATAATATTCCG
>PVHX01004410.1:21238-126375 GCA_004024805.1 Geosciurus inauris
GAAGGACATCTGGGTTGCTTCCACAGTTTTGCAATTGTGAATTGTGCTGCTATAAACATTGAAGTGGCTGCTTTACTGTAGTGTGCTGTTTTTAAGTCTTTAGGGTATAGGCCAAGGAGTGGGATAGCTGGGTCAAATGGTGGTTCCATTCCAAGTTTTTTAAGCAGTTTCCATACTGCTTTCCAGATTGGTTGCACCAGTTTGCAATCCCACCAGCAATGTTTGAGTGTACCTTTTTCTCCACATCCTCGCCAGCACTTATTGTTGCTGGTATTTTGGATAGCTGCCATTCTGACTGGGGTGAGATGAAATCTGAGGGTAGTTTTGATTTGCATTTCTCTAATAGCTAGAGATGATGAACATTTCTTCATATATGTTTATTGATTGTATATCTTCTTCTGAGAGGTTTCTATTCAGCTCCTTAGCCCATTTATTGATTGGATTTTTTTTTTTTTTTTGGTGTTAAGTTTTTTGAGTTCTTTATATATCCTGGAGAGCAGTGCTCTATCTGATGTGTGTGTGGCAAAAATTTGCTCCCAGAATGTAGGCTCTCTGTTCACCTCATTGATAGTTTCTCTTGCTGAGAAGAAGCTTTTTAGTTTAAGTCCATCCCATTTATGAGAACTATCCAGCATCCCTAAGTAAGTTTACCTTTGCCACAATCTTAGGCATCTACAAATTTAAATTTTGAATTTTGATTTCTTTGCTATTATCTCTAGAATTAAATCTTCAAGTCATCTGTGTTCCAGACTTTGAACTGTAATTATAGCTTTAGTTTGAACCTGCAATTTCCTATAGCAGTTAAAAAAAAGTCAATTTTTAAATGGCTGGCATTCTAAAAGAGAATGTAGCTTGAAAATTTGTATTTAGGCAGTTGAGTTTTATTTTTTGTTTGTTTTGTTTTGTTTTTAAGTTCAAATCCAGAATAGGGATCATTCTATTAAGGTAATGACAGGCCAGTTGATTGAAAATTTTTGGAAAAAAAGGAGAGGTAGATTATTTCAGATTAAAGGAGATATAAGAGAATATATATGTTAAAACACATGACCTTTGGTTGGGTCCTATTTTGAGGAGGAATCAGTGATATACTTTTGGGGACAGTTGGAGACATTTGAGTATAAACTAGTTATTTGAGCAATAATGTCATGCTCAGTTACAATTACACAGATTGAGTGTCCCATCTGAAATGTTTAGCACCAGAAGTATTTCAGATTTGTTTTTTGGATTTTGGAATATTTGTATAGACATTGCTGTTTGAGCATCCCTAGTTAAAAAATCAGAAATCTGAAAGTGCCAGAAATATCAAACTTTTTAAGGGTCATTGTGGGTACTCAAAAAGTTTACAATTTCAGGACGTTTTGGAATTTCATTAGGGATGCTCAACCTGTAGTATGTTGATGATGTAGGAGAATCTCCTTATTATTCGGGGCCTCTGTACATAGGAGTCAGGTTTCATGATGTCTCATTTTTTCCCCTGAATCTCCTGCTGACTCAGTTTTTTTGTACTTAGAACACAAGGGCTGCAAACTGGTGCCTATGTAGGAAAAGCAAAGGGCCTCCTGGATTCTTTGCCAAATTGCTGTTTAGCTTCAGAGGGTAGTGGAGCTTTGCTTTAGCCCTGTTTAGGTACAAAATCCCAATAGCCTGTTGAACTCTGTAAACATGGTTTAGCAAATATGTAAATGAAATATGGCAAAATATTAGCCATTATTGAATCTAGATGGTAGGTGTTTGTGGTTACTATTTTTCTACTTTTCTGAATATTTAAAATTTTTCATAATCACATGAGTAATGAGACTAATGAAGAAGTAATGTTGGTGAGGGAAGTATTGAGGGACACAGGTTAGCTTCCTGCTACTGCTAGTTGTTCAGAAGAAGGCCTTTACTGGAGGAAAGCTGCACAGGTGGTGGGTGGAGCCCACCTACCTGGCCATTCCTATGGCACAGTGAGCCATGTAGAGGGATTTTCCCAGGCTCCCCCATGAGTGGCCTCATAAGAGTCATGGGAGAGATTCATTACTGACTGTACCACAGACCCCCTAACAGCCATGGGGAAGCTCAGGTTGGTTAGTTGTTTTTGTTTTGTTTTGTACCAGGGATTGAACCCAGGGGCACTTAACCATTGAGCCACCTCTCTAGTCCCCTTTATTATTTTGAAACAGGGTCTCACCGCCTCCTTAAATTGCTGAGGCTGGCTTCGAACTTGTGATCCTTTTGACTCAGCCTCCTGAGCTGCTGGGATTATAGGCGTGCGCCATCACGCCTGGCTTCAAGTTGTTTTGACTCAGCCCGTTGGAAAACAAGTGAAGCTGGATAGTTTTACATTAAAAACTCCATGTTGGATATTTGCTTTCAGTGACTACTTTCTTAAAATTGATTACTCATTAGAGCATGGTACTACTTAAAACCAATGTACATGGCTTGCTAAGCCAGAGCTGAATCTGTTCAACTCATATTTGATTTGGGGGGGGTTGTAACTTTTGCCTTTATGGTTATGAAGTCTCTGAATTTCTAATGAAGCCTTTAGAAGCAGTTTAGACAGAGTATGAAATAACATAATTACAGAACTCTGGTTTGCCTTGTCTTTCTTCCATAAATATTGGTGATCCCCCCCCCCTTTTTTCTTATTTAGAGACTTAATATTCTTTGGGAAACAGCCAGGTGATCCAGAAGAAAGTTAATGGGGTAGCGAGTAGTTGTTTTAGGATTTAACAGGTGTCTGGAGGTTGTTAGTAGAAAGATGGAGTAGTGCATCAGTTCTCTAACAAGGTACAGAATGCAAGAGGCAGCATAGAGGCCGGAGACTCTTTGGACTGTTCAGAGGCCAGGGGAAAAGATGGACTTGCTTGCTGTACTTGGATGATCCCATGATATTATGCAACTCAAAATTTAAAATATTTCTAGAAATTCACATTCCTGAAGACTCTTAGTGGAAAGATGCTTCCATGACAAGCCATCCCCTTCTCTATCCCCAATCTGTTCCTGTGTCTAAAATAGACTCAGATTTAGGACCACAAGAGCCAGGAAGAAAATAGCGGTACTCAATATGATTTGCGAGTACTTCGTAATCTTGAAATACTATAGCTATAAATTTCTCAAATAAAAAGGTATCACTTTATGATTTTCATTTGCACATTTTCCCTGAATCTCCTACTGACTTAGATTTTTTGTATTTAGAACACAAGCACTACAAGCTGGGAACTGGTGCCTAAGTAGGAAAAGCAAAGGGCCTCCTGGATTCTTTGCCAAATTGCTGTTTAGCTTCAGAGAGTAGTGGAGCTTTGCTTTAGCCCTGGTTAAGTACAAAATCTCAGTGGCCTATTGAACTCTGTAAAGTCTTTTTCATTAAGAGCAAAGATAAGAGAGTAGTCTGTATCACTGCCTGTTATCTATGGATAAATGAAATACATCTCCCTAAAGTATTTCAGTTCAGTTATCTTTCAGCAGCAGTAATTTTCTCTGTTTATAGATCAAATTTTGCCATAAGAACTGACACAAGTACCTTTGTGTTTAATCTCTCTTCAGGTTTCTCTTTAAACAGTAAAGTTTCATATGACCAGTGGAATTTGGACTAAGCAGGTGCAAATCTTTTTTACATGTTAAACTTGCCATTTTGCTTGTAGGTGTCATTAGGCCAGGTTTTCCATTGAAACCACTAATAATAAGATTCCCATCTTGTGGAGGGTGTCAGTGCAGGGGGCCAGGTTTCAATAAATCCAGTTCTCTTAGTAGTTTCAATAATAAGTCACTTGGAATATGCCTTATATTATCTTCTTTTATTCTAGGAGAAGGTGTCATATTGGGACTTTATTTAGTTAACCAGATAGGATTTAGTTACCACTCAAGTGGTATCTCCAGATACCAGGTTTCCTGAACTCAGCTGCAGCTTTCATGAGCAGCTTCACATTTAGCTCTTTTCTCATAATAACATTTTATTGCTGGATATTTTGTACAGGAAGAAGACTTTGAGATTTTGAACACACCGTATGAACCCAAAACACCTAGAGCTATAAATCAGCAAAGGCAGAATGAGTTAGATAGGGCACATTTTTGTTATTGTGTAGTCCTTTGGAAGACTCATAAATAATTACTTGAAAAATCACTTCTAAATTTTGCTGTGTTTGTGAGTTCACAATTGTTAAAGATTCCTTTCTTATAACCCTGCTCCCCCAGCAGTAGGACAAATAAACGGATGTAGAAGTGACTTACTTCCACTCTCTCAGTGACCTAAGGAATGAAATATTTGTTTCAGAGCACTCAGAGTAATGCCAGCAGTGTGCATGTTTTGTTTAACAGTTTAAACAGAAGAAAGCCACATGACTGAAATGCAATTCATTTTCAAGTGTGTTGGGGAAAAGTATATTTCATGTCAGTAAATCTGGAGATTATCCTTTCATAGATGTCACTGTTGTTTCACCATCTGCATGACTAAAGCAGTTGTGCTGTCAGAGCCATAGCTTGTTTAGACAACATCAGGTCTGCACCCAGGTCCTGGATCTTTCTGTGGGGGTGTCGGAAGGAAATTGAATGCAAAAGTGGAAACTTCTTTCTTTGGTTTGTGTTCTCTGTATAAGTTATTTTGAAACAGTTATTGTTATGGACTTTCGGGGGATCAGGGAACTTGATTTCCATAGAGATACTCTAATGGTCCTGAGACCACTTTTTGCAATCCTCAGCCTTTCCACGTAAAATATTGTCTTGGAGGCTTAGCCATTTCCTGAGGTTGTCTTCACACCTGGGGTCCCTCTCCTTCTCACAGCCTTTCACTTTGATTCTTCCACCAGCTCCTTGAATGTGCTAACAGCAAACATTGTTTCTTGACCTTTTCAGGAATTCATCAACAGATTAGTTTATACTTGGAAGGAGCCTGGAGGAGAAGGAAAAAGGGAAGGGGAAAGAAATTAGGATGGTACCTTCTGTGAATTATCTGACATTCTATTACTAACCTGTAAGATCTGTAAATGGCCATTTTCACAAATGAGATTTACTTCTCTGAACAGGCTTTACTTTTTTACTATTATGTGTGTGTTATTTATTGCTCCCATTGTCTAAAGTTGTAGCTCATTCATTGTTAACGAGGCAGTGTGATATTTCACTATATGGCAATATACCCATTTCTTAAAAATTCTGTTAATGGATCTTTGCATTGGTCCCAGTTTGAGAATATCATGAAGAATGCTGTTGTGAACACTGTGTCCATGCTTACGCCCAGCTTTAGATACTTAGGCATTTTTCAAAGTAACTTTACCTTTCCAGTTCGTACTCCTACCAGCAACATATGAGAATTACAGTTGCCCCATATACTTTCCAACACTTAATTCTGTCTTCTTCATTTATAGCTTTCTGGTGCATTGGGAGAAAAAAAATATTTTTGGACACATGCTATGTTTCTTCACATCCCCTTCTGTATGAAGACTTGGCTGTACTTGAATTGGAGAGTAATTTGCTTATAGAAAATACTCATTTTCAAATAGATATTAAACATTCTTTTTGTGAGCTAGCAAGTAATAAATATCAAAAGATGGCCAAGATCTAAGCATCAATCCACACTAAATTAATCATCCCATCAGAAAGCCCTAATTTTCAGGTATGTTAGACCTCCTTGTTTATCTTGTTGTACAAGTGAAGTAACTGAGCCACTTCAGGTAAGGTACAATGTCAGGTGTTATGACCAAGCCTTCTGGAAGAACTCAGATACTAATGTCCACTTTTTCCCTCAACTAGGGCACTCTACTGATTCTTTTACTATTTTATTTTTTAAATAATGATTGAATTCATACTACATGGTAGACACTGGACTGGGCTCCTGGGATTCAGTGCCAAACCAGCTTGTAATCTAATGATGTCCCTTTCATTTTACAGGTTATGGCCTTCAGATCACAGCCTATTTCCTCAGGAGAGGGATACACCTCCACTGCATTGGGAGCTCACGGAATATTGGTAAGGAGCTCATTTCTTGGATCCTTAAGCATTTCATACAACCAACTTGCTGTAGAGAAGGGATGAAAATTAAGAAATAGAAATTCCTACTTGCTTCGTTGCCTTCATGTCATCATGTATTTTCAGACATTTGTGATTTTTTTCCCCAATTGACACTGCATTTACTGCTTGAGAACAGTGAGCTGGACCACACTACATTTTATTTTCCTGATGCATCTCAGTATGTTCATTGAGTTTACAGAGTTGCTTCTTTATTGTCAGTGTATACCAAGGCCCTTGGACACAGATCAAGTGTGTACATGAGAAAGCCCTTTCCCAGCCGAGAGCCATCAGAGCCTTCTCTAGGTGTGAAGTTAGGCCAGATCTCACCCCTGACTCTCTCAAGCCAATATATTCACTGAGAAATGATGTCAGTCTCATCCAGCCAACAACAAAGTCAGAAGCTAGTGACCATTCTCCAAGAATTCTGAGCAACAGAAAGAAAATTTAATTCAAGCTCCCAGCAGTAAGTCAGTATATCTATAAAATGTGAAACAAAGACTTTAAAAATTAGCTCTATGGCTGGGCGCAGTAGCGCCTATAATCCCAGCAACTTGGGAGACAGAGGCAGGAGGATCACGAGTTCAAAGCCAGCCTCAGCAAAGGTGAGGCACTAAGGAACTCAGTGAGACCCTGTCTCTACATAAAACACAAAATAGGGCTGGAGATGTGACTCGGTGGTTGAATGCCCCTGAGTTCAATCCCCACTACCCCTTGCCACACCCCCCGCCAAAAAAGGAAATCAGCTCTATGGAAGTTTGTCTGTGGAATCTTCATGATATCTCCTCCACTTTCTGAACTTGAAGTGCTGCTTGAATGTTACTCTCTTAATGGATCTTCCACCTTGTTCACCTCTCTTAGTAAAATAAGTCAGCTAACCTTGTGTCTGGTAAAATACAACTAAGTACCCTTCTTAATAGGGACTGTGATTGCCTAAATCCATGTAAAAAGTAAAATAAAACAACTCTAAATTATGACCAAAACAGAGTAAAGGAGTACAGAAGTAGCTTTCTGTTAATATAATACCTAGTATCAAAGTATTCCAAATCTACCATTTTTATTTTCACAGGAATAAATAGAAGTACTCAATACAGAAATTATTTGATGAACTGGTAATTTTGAATTATAATTTTGATCCACTAATGAACTCCTTCAATTTTCTGATTTGGGAGGCAAAAGGGAGGACAGATAGTGAATTTTATGGCTTGGTTTCCCCTTTCATAAAATAGGAAACAGACTGCTTTTTGTGTATCTCAATAATATTTTAAGAACTAATGAACGAATATTAATTGAATTAATAATTTTGTTATCTGCCTTTTCAAAGGCCATCCATAGTCACCAAGCCAGATGTAACATTCATGTGGGCTCAGATAAATACATCTGGGCCCCCACCTGAAAATGATGGCTTTCTAGTTGGAAGAAAGAACAGACCAACAGGTTAGGCACCAGTCATGGAGGGCATTGAATGTTTGCCTATCTATCTGTGTTAGGCACTAGGGAGCCATGATAAACTCTTGAGGCAAATAATAGAACTGTTTTCTAGAACTGTGAACCTGCTGTGCTAAGTAGGATGAATTAGAATAAAAGAACAACCATCAAGGAAACAGCAGTGGTCCAGGTGGTAAAGAGAGATCTGTTACCTAGAATGGCAATTCTTTAGGCCTTTTAGTATAATTTAAGCTAGCCAAGTAGTATAAGGTGTTAATTGTGTTTAAATTGTGCATCTGCATCTATTGACATCTCTATGTTTGGCTTTTGAATGTACCAAGTTGACACACTATTACCTCAGACAGTGCCCTCATGTGCAGTAAATGTAAGAGGCTCCACTTACATGAGTCATAGTATCCAAATTTTAAAAATTTGATCACATCTAAGAAGGAAGTTTTCTCTTTTAGAAAAATGATTTTATTTCTGTTACAAATATACCATGTGTATTATAAAAATATTCGAGCAATACACCAAGTATTAACAGAGGAAGAGAGATCCTCTGTACTCATTCGGAATATTCATTGTGATATTATAACATCACCTCGGGGCCACCACTCCAGACATCACCCCAGAGCTCAGTGGAGGCTAGTAGGCAGATGGACAAGAGAAGATCCCAATGGTGTTATTGTTTTGTGTTCCCTTCATTGACTATTGCGGAGTCCTGTCCTGCAATTCATTTATCCTTCCCCATCTGGAAGTCAGTGGCTTTGCTTTAAGAAGCTGAAGTAATAGATTATGATTACTACAGTGTAGTTGTCTTGTCTTAACCATACACCTTTAGCCATTCCCTTAGTAACCTGTTAATTCTTAACAGAAGCTGCTGGTATCATAGTCTCATTCAGCTTGGGAGTTTGCCCTGTAGTGTAGGGGACCTTCTGTAAGACAACTGACCAGGCAGATGATGAGTAAACTACAAAAAGAGTTAATGTATCACATAATTTGATTTTTATCTAATATTCTGCCTTTTTCTCTAAAGTCTACACATTTGTTAGAAAACACTGATACTATTTTTCAAATATGAGTTCTAACAAGAAAACAGCAAACTGATAGAGGGAGAAAGCGGCAAAGGCCCTGCCTGGGGGCTCCATGTGGTATAATGGTCCAGGGGCTCAGGTGGACCAATTTGCAGCCTCCTCAACTCCCTCAGGCTTAGTGCTTATCCTGTCCTATTGATGGCAAACACCGGAAGGAGGGTAGGGAGAAGAGATACGCGCCTTATATATACATGCATATTGCCATAGCATAAAGTAAACAAAAAAGTCTGGGAACAAACATATCTATGTTCATAGTTTTCTGAAGCCTTCAGTAACTTTATTTTCTTCATTTTATACAGAACTCCGTGTGTTCCCCGACAGATTTGTGGTCTGTGTTAGTCAGCTTCCATTTAATTGTGATATTTTGGCAAGTCAGAATGAAGAATTGGTATGTATGAAAAAATGCTGTAAACAAACAAATCTGTTTCAATGCTGAGTTACTGTAAAAAGTAGAAAAAAGAAGTATCTTGTGCTGCTATTCAACTATTGAACACTCAGTTCATACTTTTGGGGACCAAATGTGTTGTGCCTGTTTTGCGTGCTCATATTGGTGCATTTGTTGATTTGTTGTTGTCATCTCTTTGTTTCTGAAGACCTTTGAATATTTAATTTGATCAGCAGTACCTTTTCAATATCAATTTTAAACTAAAAGGCAATACATTGCAAACACTGTGATGGTACTTGGTGATAGTATTTATATGAAATGAACCAAAATCCATGTTTCCACTGGAAGTTTTCACTGGGGTCAGTGGCTTTTGAATTTTATTCCATAGTGAATCACTGACATTTTCATGAGAAACAATATTTCTCCCCAGTGTATTATTTCATAGCTGATAGGATTCATTCTCTCTCTCCTTCTTTCCCTGTCTTTTCTCATGCTAAGCCTTTAGCTCCATCCAGGCTGTTTCTGTTTCACCAGAGTTCTCTGCTCAAAGAAAAACAGAAAACATTCTCAGTGATGTAGTTTAGAGCTTTGCCTTTTAAGCTTAACATGTACACTTAACAGAGACTCCTTATAGTATTTGTATCTTGCTGCAGTCACGGTTCAATCTACTTACCTCTGTACAAACTTTTTTTTTATAGTTTCAGATGTACAACTTGAAACTTTTAAGAGAAAAAAAAAAATCTAGCAGACATTAACCCAGCCATGAAGTATGACATGATTATTATGCTTCTAAAATAATTTATGGGAATATTAAATTATCCCTCATGTTTATTATTTTTTAATTCATATGAAATTTGAAATTTGGCTCACATAGGCTACAACCAGCTTCTTATCTCATCTTAAACAAATATATAAGGAGATTGTTTCAGAGTCTATAAAAGAGAATAGAGACCCAGGAAAAGTAAAGAGCAGAGAACTTATATTTACATTTAGATTCCTGTGTTTTGAGCAGAGGACCCTTTCAGAAAAGCCAGTGTGACCCTTATATTTCCTCTTGGTCATCCATCAAAAAACTTTACAGTATACATATTAAACAAAATAAATGAAACAGCTTTGGCAAGAAGTATTAAAAGTTTATCCTTTGAAATATTTCCAGAATGTTGCCTTTTCTTAGTAAATTAATAAATTCTTAAATAGTAATGTTGTTGGCATACAGCTTTAATATGATATTGCTTAACTGATTTTCAGAGTAAGGAAGAAAATGATCTGTGGTTTAAGAAAACAACAATTATCTGTGCCAGAAAGTGTTATTGCTTTCAGATGGAATACAGAAGAAATTAGATCTTGTATCTGATATGCAATATTAATACCTAGTATTTTAAATTATTAAGCAGGAATTAAAACATCTCAATATAAATGAAATGTTATCCCCCCTTAGGGGCCCCGGTATTTATACAGATGTAAGTTTTCTGTAGCTGCTGTTATATAAATCCTATAATCTGGAGCACTTCCTAAATGTTGAGAATTTTCGTTCTGAAAAGTTGACTAGTCTGACCCTTTTATAGTTTCCTTATCTGTAAAATGTTCGAATTTCTAGCAATAATACTATTGCAGCTAACCATGTTATAAGAAAAATGTCATTAACATCATGAGGCTCTTCTCATTGAGTTTTTGTTTTTGTTTTTTTGTGGTTCTTTTTGGTTGTGGTCAGTCCCTATGTTCAGTTGTTCTTTTTGGCCACCTCTTAAATTGTCCTTCACAGACACACTTTCCACCAACACACAAGAGTCAATGAAACTGTTCACCTGCCCTCTTGCCTGGCCTCCTCACCTGAGCACCTCCCCCCTCACAGGCCCCCACCACTTCCTCAGGCTGGTGATCACTAGTGGCTCTAAAATATCCAGATCAAGTAAAGGGCCCTCTCCTGTAAATTGCCCATCAAGCCAACCACACTGCCCTTCCATCAGAAGTATCTTGTAGCTTAATCCTCATTAATATTTGACCTCTGCCAAGCCTACTGTCTTTGCTATTTAAGGATCAATAAACAATCCTTCCCTCCTAGAATTGCCTTCTGCTAGAGAGAAGACATTCTTACTCCTCTTGATACATTTCAAATGCCCAGAGCCAGTGATGTCAGGCTCCCCTGAGTATTCTTTGAACTTCCTTCAAGCCTTGAATTCTTTTATCAGTTCAAATTGATGTTGGCCTAAGAGCAGGATCCCTGTCATTCTCTCTTGGTAGTGATTCTCAAGGAACGTCTGCTGGGCAAGGCCTGGGAACTTGGCTCCAGGAGTAGCTATATTGGCTATAAACTTCAGTTATTTTCCTATAATTGTTTATTTAACTCGCTCTTCTATGCCCACAGAAGTGAGGGGGAATGAACTAGTACCTGAGCTAAGGCCTAGGCGCCTTCCTCTTGCTGTAGTCCTGGAGAACCCAGATTCTTTTCTTTTACTCCCTCCAACCCCACTCACCGCATTTGGATCATGAATGTCTCAGTGACAATTTGTTACAAAATCTGGAAGCATCTATTCAAAATGCTCTGCCAAGGGATTCTTTCAGCCTTCAGACAAGAAAGCCAGCTGCACTCAGCTCTGAGTTCTTAAAGGTGGTGCACAAAAGAACCACTGTCCCAGATCAGGCAGTACAAAGGAGAAATCCCCTTCCTTTGCTCCTTTGCTGGGCAGAGTGAATGCAGCCACACTGTCCCCACTCCTCACCACACCAGGGAGGTCTGTTCTCCCTGCAGTCGGCATTTCTCTGTCCACTCCAGGACATTGGTGCAGGGCAGTTCTCCGTGTTGCAATTACTCTGTACAGAGTGCCCATGTGCTAGGGATGTGGGAATTGTACTGTGTACTTTGGGAAGAAAGGGCATTATTATGAAATGAGTCATTGTATTTTTCTTTCTAGAGTTTCTCATAAGAAATCTCTAAACCCTTGAGCCTCAGTTTTTGACCTATTGCAAGATATGGAGCTGGGGAGTCTTTAGCGGAGGTTTTACCTTTAGTTGTTCTCTGCCCCACCTTTTTTTTTTTTACCTTGGAATTATGAAGAACATAAGGTAAATTTTTATTTCACTCAACTGTGTTCTGTTCCAACAGTATTTTCTTTTTTGCAGACCAAGTCTCTGTGTAGAAACTATTGTCTTTCTCACATGCAGAGCCCCGGAACTTTTGGGAAATTTAAAATAGTTAATTTCTGTTATTCCTTAATTAAAATTGTATAAATAACCATAGAATTCTGTATATATGGGACATTTCAGTCACAGTGCAAAGCTACTGTGTAATTGTGTGTTGGTTGCAGGCCCTCCTTTTGGGCTCTGGAGTCCACTTCCCATCTATTCAGACCATCACATTTAACATAATTTGCAGAGGGTTAATTGCATGCCAGGAACATTCCTAGGTACTGAGGAAACTAAGAAAATGCTTTTTCCCACAAGAGGCTTATAGTCTGGCAGATCAAGGGTGCAGAAGAGTTTCCTGGTGACCTAAAAATATAACTCAAATAAAGCCTCCATTTTTCCTAAAGATATTAGATCCTTTCTACCATTCAGAAGGAAAAGCCAAAAATCTAGACTGACTTTCTTACTTTTGAACCTAAGCTGTCAAAGTCTGTGATCCTCTAGGAAATTAAAACATAATACGTGGGTTAGTGCTGCCTTAAAATGGACATATGCAATAAGACATTTGGGTTCTCGGCCTTATGGTTC
This sequence comes from Geosciurus inauris, assembly GCA_004024805.1. Taxonomy (NCBI): domain Eukaryota; kingdom Metazoa; phylum Chordata; class Mammalia; order Rodentia; family Sciuridae; genus Geosciurus; species Geosciurus inauris. Next base: position 33,836 of record PVHX01004410.1, read on the forward strand.
ATGTGAGTTGTGGTCGAGATGTGAAAATAGCCACAGAGGTTCTGTAGAGGGGCCTAACCACACAGGGCTAGACTCACACTGTAGCATCTCTGAATAAGAGGATTACTGGGCAAGGGACATTTAAGCACTAAATTGAACACTTCTCTTCAGACTGCTATTTAGCATTAAATATCTCCTCCTAGTTTATGAATATAGGATTGAAGTGAAAATTAGTCTCAAGCAATAAACTACCATAGGTTGGGTTATTTTTAGCTTGGCTAAAAATTTTTAGCTTGTATTCCTCAGCTGTGTGTAATCCAACCTCTGTGGGCCTTCACCCTCCTCTCAATCATATGGGGTGGGAGGAGGGTATCAAATTATCTCAAAAATCCTTTCTCACACAGAATTCTATCAGAGGAAGCAGATGAAAATATAGCTGAACAAAAACTAGTAAATGATTTTGCACAAAAAAGAGCTTACTGTTAGATTTTTTAAATTGTGATAAAAAACGTTTAGGGCAGAGCTGTGTTTTATTTTGGGAAAGATAAATAGTAGTTATAAGGAAACATTTTGGCCTTACGATTTTAGAACAAAAGAAACTGCTTAACAATTTGTTCACTAGCTTCTATACTCTCTTCATGACAGAATTTTTAACCTTTCATAAGGGAATATTTGCATAAATATAAATGAGATCATTCAAGAAAAGAGCTCTATTTTTGTACACTGAAAAAAATAAGATAGTGGATAATTTTCCAGGTTTTTCATAGTATATTGTAGATTTGAAAAATCCATTCTTTTCATTTTTTATTGTATTTCCTAAACAATGCCAGTGGCAAATTACATGGAAGCCATTAAGAAGAGATTTCTGTAGCACTAGGAAAAGCTTCTTGAGTGGGCAAAGGCTATTTCCATATTTCACATTTTCCAGTGTTCTGAACTTAGTTCTTAATAACTGATTACCAAAACTGTACAACAAATTTTTAAATCCATATATATATATATATATAAATCCATATATATATATATATATATATATATATATATATATATATATATACCCGAAGAAAATAAAAATTGCCCACAACTCCCACCCCAAAGATAACCTTCTGTTACTGATCTAATCTGTATCTCACCATACTTCATACTTAAAAACTGAAGTCACTGTGTATTTATTTTAACTAGGACCCTATTCATTTGTGAATTATGCTTTTGTACCCATTTTTCTGTTGATAATGTTGTATTTCAGAGACTCCTCATATATAGGATATATAAAACTTTATATAGTAAGGAAAGTAACTTAGCTAGTCTATCATTTTCCTTTCAGTCATATGTCATTGCCAAATGATAGGAGTCTTTGTCTTCAGATCTGCTTTCTGTAATGATTTCTGCTTTGGATAAAATTGGTATTTTGTTTTTCCAATATTAGACAAATAGTTACTTACATTTTCTTCAAGTATTTGTATGGAAATTATTGTAGTTTGTGATGTGAGGTCCTTTTTATAGTTTGTGTTGACTAGCATCATGCTAATTGTGGTCCTTAAGTTTCAGGGACAGCCAAGCTCTGTCTGCTGCTTCTAATAGGCCTCATTCTCAGGGCACTCAGGACCATGAGGCATCTTTAGGTACCAGGCTCTCCTTTACCCCTTAGCAAGGGGACTTCACTGAGATCTCTAAGGTAGTAGCGTTGCCTGCCTTACACTTCATTTGAGTGTGTCTTAGCTGTGAAAATAGCTGTCAGATTTCTGCAGGTGGCTCCAGCAAAACAGGCTGAGTCCTCACTACAGCATCATCCATATAGGGGGATTACTGAGATGTCCTGACAAGACACAATATATGAGCACTAAATTGAACACTTCTCTTACATCAGACTATTATTTAATGTTAAAGGATTCTCATGCCTGCCACCTGTCTGGGTTGACAGCCCTCTCCTTTTACAGGCAGTTGTGACCAGAGCTCAGGCTCATAATGTGATCAATGGATAGTTAAGGGACAGGTTAGAGCAACACCTTCAGCTGGTCCTGTGAATGGGCTGTTTTCCTTGGACAGTGATAGAGACTATATTGGCTACCATCCCCACCTGCCCTTATATGGACTAGCAGGTGGAGCCTAATGAAAATGCTGGTGATAAGGATGAAAATATTTTTTATGCGTTAGTCTTTCTAGACTGTGACAATGAAGATAAGAAAAAATATTTCTTGGTTAAAATTATTTTTTAAAGATTAAGTGTACTTTGCCTATTTGTTACAGTAACCTGGGGTTTTGTTCTCCTTTCCTAAAATAAAATTCTCCCAAATGTTTAACCAATAGTATTCATGAATGAGATATTTCATGTTCCCTCCCCTGCAAGGGAACCTGCCCTTTGCTGAATTAGACTAGGATGGAAAAAAATAGATAGGATATATTATAGAATATATCTGGGCCCTCTAATCCTTTGTGCTTTTTTCCCCATAAGCCTCCTCCTGTGTACAGAGAGATGTAATGTCTCCATAAGGACCACTTACATCATAGATTTAATTAGGAAAAACATGATGGGGAATGGAACAAGAGGAAAATATATCAGAGTTAAAACGTGAAGACCTGGCATTGACCACCGTCTCTTCCCTCATGCACTAGAGGATCTTAGAAACATTATTTGACTTCTGAGCATTAGTGCCCTGACTTGTTAAGCAGAGATAAAAGTGGTACCTGCCAAGTAAGCCTTTCCAAGTTTTTCTAATGTACAAGTGAAATCATAAATATTAAAATGGCTTATAAACTGTAAATCCCTTGTGAGTATTAATTATCATTGTCATCATTTTCTTTTTTCCTCAGAAAAGAGTAAATTTAAGTGCCATGAATACCAGATTAGCAGACTGCTATACATCTTGCCCTCCCTGCTTGAGTGAGAAAAATACCTAATGATATTCATGTGTGCACATACTATTTTCCCAGGAAGCTCAGCACCCTCATTTGTGTTTGTTTCCATTTTCCAGCTCAGCTTCATATTGCAGCTATAAAAACTGAAATACCAAAAAGTTAAGTGATAAGCCCCGCGTAACTAGCCAGCCTGGTGGGAGCTCTGTTAACCAGCATCCAGAGGAGGAAGAAGTGTAGAGACCACCCAGCTTAAACACCTTTCATTTCCAGTAGCTGCCAGTAGAATCATGTTGAGATATGGCTGTGGAGGAAAGACCCAGTCATTTCTCTAAGGTAATAGAAGTTGGGAGACAGCTGACTTCTCAGGCCTGAATTCCAAAAAGCGCATGCTCCTCAGAACACCCACAGCGATAGTAGAGAGAGTTCAACATGCAAGTGGATTATGTTTGGAAAGTTCATTAGCAAACAGATGATTTAGAATTCAGTACTCATTTTCCCAAGGAAACGATGTCATGATGGGGATGAGATTCCCAGACTAGTCCACAAAAGCTGTTACTATCATGAACTGTGAGTCTTGGAAGGAGGGAACCTGACTATCTATGTTCAAGGAAAATAACAAAAGCTATTCCTTCCATATTCCTGGGCAGAGAGCCAGCTCTGAGCAGAGTTCTGAAACGAGACAGGCATCTGTGATGTCTTCTCGCTGGCCTTATGCCTCTTTCTCACTGGTGTCCAGGGTTACTGGGAGCCCCCTTCTGGTCAGCCCTACTTCCTTGGTGCAAGGACTACACCATACCTGCCTCTCCTGTCCTGTCTTGTCCACATCCACATACTCAGCCAGGTGAGATGTTAGGAGAAAGCAGCACCCTAAATGAGGGGCTAGCTACCTTGCTGCCTGTGATGGCCATTTTTCAACCCTAGGTTTCTGTCAAGGGGAAGCACTTTTAACAGACAACCCCCAAAGGTAGGCCAGCTCTTCTTGGGGTAATTCTCATTAAGCTTCTATTTCACATAGATATTTCTGTCTACTTCTAAATTAGGGATTGTTAACCTATGATTCATAAATTTCTTGAAATTTAAAAAAAATGTATTTTTATGTTTTTCTGGTCAAAGTTAAATGGCTTTTATCCAACTCTCAGAGTGGTCTGTGAACCCCTCAGTGTTAAGCACTGATCCTGACCTGCAAATTCTTCAGAATGCCTTAGGTTTTGTCACACTTGTCTGGCACAGAGACTCAGCAATGGGAGCTAAGATTGGTCAGAATTTATTTTTAGGTTCTCAAAGGTAAGTGAATGTGAATTGGAAAATCCCTATGAAATGTGTACTTCCTACAAATTAACTTCTTCAATTTTTTTTATTTCATTTTTAGGGTAATATTCTTTTCAACTACTTATTGGTATTTTCCTATCTCTATACACAACTGTTTCACAGTCATCAATTCAAAAGAAAAGAACTTTCTAAAAAATTTATTTTAAAGAAAAAGAAGAAAACTATAGTTTTCCCAACTAACCTGAGTAGCAACAGCAGTAATCCTGGCTTTACTTTCCCTTTGAGTTCCATTCATTCACAGGAAGACAGAGAAGTGAAATACTTACAGGGGGGAACTGGGGTCAGAGTCATATGGAGCAAAAGCTTGGCCTTTCACTCTTAGAACTGGGCGGATGACTTGGCCTCATAGAGCATGAGTTTCCTCCTGCCTTATGTGGAGAAGGTCATGGGTAGCATCTCATGCAGACCAATTTACCAGATGCTGGTCCTTATACCAAGTCCTTTGCTGGTCTCCACCACCACCATCATGGTCTTTAAAGAAATTACTTCAGGGGGATTCATGAGGTGTAGCTTTTGTTTTTCATTTTATTCCCTTTATGCGTCAATTCATTAAGTCAATACACATGTACTTGAATGTATCTATCTTTCTTTTAATTGTTCATTATGATTCTACTCCCCCTGTTTTGCCCCTTTCACTTTCTTAATTTATTATCAAATAATTTAAGAGAGAATTAGATGTGAAATTTGAAAAAGATAATTGTTCCTCATTTTTAAGACACAGGCTTCTACCTGGCCATGCTGCATTGTGGTCTTAAGATTCTGGTCATTCTTGTGTTCATGCTTTGGTCTGCTTCTTTATAACTAACTCAGTTCTTCCATATCATCACATTTCAGAATACCCATGTTCCTGAAATACTTAGGCATTGCACTAAAATATGAGAGTAACTTCTTTTTGCCCTTTGATAATTAAGTCATGTAGCACTGAAGGTAGTTCCAGTTTTATGCCTTAATATTATCATGTAACCCTTAAATAAGCTGATATTATAATTTACTCCATTTTTATTGTTTACAAAAGGCTTTGTTTGCAGAGTGCAGAGGACTGTTGCATACAATAACTTATTCAGTGCAGCAAACCTGAGAAGAGATTGTATCAGTCTTGAACTTTTTCATTTTCAAGGGACAGGAAAGCCAACTCAAAATGGCTTATCAAAAAAAGAAGGTTTTTGGCTCATGTTCCTAAAAAGTCTAGACTTTAGGTAGAGCTTGATCAGAACAGAGAATATCATTAAAACAGTTTCTCACCACTTTTGGCTCTGCTTTCCCCTGTGCTGGCTTCACTCAGCCTGTATGTGCCGGTTGGTCCTGGCAGCTTAGATCTTCAGGGCAGAAGAGAGCAGACCTTTGCATAGAACAGTATGGGTTATGCTCCTCTTTGAGTTAATGAATTTAGTACCCTGATTGACCTGGACTGAGTTACAGGCCTATTTCTGAAGTCAAATATGGAGACAGGGTCTCCTGCAATGTGTGGACATTGAGTGGGACTTTGAGTTGTGATTCCTCAGATTAAAATCCAAGCATTGTTTCCAGAAAATAAATGTGTATCCACTCTATAGATATTATTTTCATCCCCCCCCCCTTTTTTTTTTTTGCAAATGAGGAAACTGATGCTCAGGGCAGATAAGTCAGTTTTCCAAATCTCACAGCGACCGAAGGGGGACTGGAGCCAAGGACTTCTGACTCAGAGTTCTGTCCTATTTCTACAACTCCATCCATAACCATGACAGCACATGACTTGTGTGGCCACTGAGAAGGATGGAGAGAGTAGTGCACAGGGGTAGGCCTCCCAGATCCTATTCTACCCCAAACCAAATGTGTGACCTTAGACGTTTCTTACTCTGTGTGGGTCTTGTTCTTCCCATCTGTAAAATAGTGACAAGGTCTTCCCTCCTGAATACTGAGTGAGGACTAGATGAAATATCAGGAAGAGGACACTGAGAATCATGTAATCTCTCCAGGAACGCAAGGCATCCTTTCCTTTTTCACACACTCCATATAGTTTGTGAAGGCATCAAATTTTCTCTTCTTAGTAATGTCAAGAAAATTTCTTTCAATGCTTTCCGGTTTCCAAAATGTACTTCATATACCTCACTACATTTAAATTTCCCAAACAAAAATGAAATGTCGATGAGAAAACCAACCATCGGGATTAAGAAACTGGTCCTCACACAAGCCAACAGTGACTGTGAAACCTTGTACTCTGCTTGCTGTCACCCTTGTGCTCTGCATCGTCCTGATTTGATCAACTCTGGGTGTATCATTCTCAGCAGATGTGATCATGAGGAATTGAGAAACAGTAACACTTTGTGCTCTCAGACTATATATGTAATATATATGCATACATGTGTTCTTTTTGCGGGGGGGGGGAGTCCTGAGGATTGAATTTAGAGGTGCTTAACCACTGAGCTACATCCACAGTCCTTTTTGTATTTTGAGACAGGATCTCACTAAGTTGCTGAGGCTGGCCTCACACTTGGAATCCTCCTCCCTCAACCTCCTGTATCTCTGGGATTATTAGGCATGTACCACTGCACCCAGCTATATGTATTTTAATAGTCTGTAAATTGCCTACTTTTAAAAGTTTGTTGGCTTATTAATTTTCATTGGTCAATGTGTAAAACAGAATCAGAAGAACTGTATATATTTAACTACAAGAAAACAGATTCAGCTCTCAAAAGATAAAGACGAAGAATACCACATTGCTATAATTGCTACCTTCCAAAAAAAATTTTAATAGCACTGAAGAGCTTTTTTTCTTCTCATATCACCTTCATTTGATATTTTACAATCCTGAAAATAAGAGTTTGTTGGGACAACTCCTAACACAGGTTTTCACCCTTGGCTGTGAGGGTACTAGGAGCATACAACATGGGGTGGGTGGGCTGTGTGGTCCCAGAGAACTAGGATTGATTATTGCATCCACTTTTGGAGTCATCAGCGCTCGCTATCATGGCTCCACGGGTCTGCCCCAGCAATTCCAGCCTCAGCTAATATTGATGTCCTGGGCACCAAGGCAATGCTGGAGAGCCAGCTACAAGAGTTTCTCAACAGAGGCTATGTTTGTCAGGCCTTGGCACTGCCATTTCATGCTGTGTGTCCATGTGGAATCATGTGCGGCCAACAGTATTGGCCCTGGACCATGGACAGTAATAATACCAGCCTCACCAGCTATATTAAGTATTCCTGTTGGTGAGTGCCTGTGTTTCTCTGCTCCCACTTACTGCAGAATTTTTCTGAAGCTTTGTCTAGATCTGTACTGGCCAGTAGTGTAGCCACTGGCTACATTTGGCTATTGAACATTTGAAAATAGGGCAAGTTAGAAATGATGTAGTATACCTATAAAATGCACACCAGTATTTTATATAATATAGACTTAGTATATAAAATATCACAGACTTGCTATATAAAATATCTTAGTATTTTCTATATTGATTAATATTATGTTTTATATATTACATGAAATGATATATTATTATTGAAATTTAATTTCACTTGTTTATTTTTGCCTTTTTAATGGGGCTATAGAAAATGTCCAGTTCCTTGTACAGTTCACATGTTTCTACTGGAGAGTTCAGGTCTCCTTTATGTCACCACTTCCTTCTCGATCCTATGTCAGGTAGGCTTGGGTCCCAGCATTTTGCCAAAACCAGCTAGCTTATGTCAGGGTCACCTTCCATCTAGTGGTCAGTTTTCACTCATAACCTCTGAGTACATTCTGTACAGTTGACACTTTCATTGACACTTCATTTTTCACTTTCATTCTTCCCTTGCCTCTGGGGACATCATGTTATCTTGATTTTTCTCTTTCCTCACCCACAGTTCCTTCATAAACCCTTGCCTGAATCTTCCTTATCTTCTCAACTTCTTTTTCTCATGCAAACTCATTCCCTGATAAAGTTCCTCCTGACCCATCATGGCATTAAACACTATCACCTGTCCCAGGTTGTCTGCAGCTCAGATTATCCTCTTGTGGAAACCTGTACCTTTACTGTCTGCTCAACATCTCCACTTAGATATCCAGGAGGATTCTAAAAATGTCCTTGTGTTTGTGCTGCTGTAACAGGATGCCTGATACTGGATAATTTATTAAGAATAGAAATGTATTCTGGAGGCTGGGAAGTCCAAGATCAAAGCACCATCAGGTTTGTTGTCTGGTGAAGGTCTGGTCTCACCTTCTGGGATGGCACCTTGTTGCTGCCTCCTCCAGAAGGGAGGAATGCTATGTCCTCACAGAGTGGAAGGCAGAAGGGCAGGTGGGGCAAACTTGTTCTGTTAAGCCTTCTTCTGAGGACACCTAATCCCATTTTGAGGGCAGAATCCTCATGCCTTAAGCACATCTTAAGGGCTCCACCTCTTGATACTATCACATTGGCAACACGTGAATTTTAGAGGGACACATTCAACCCATAGCAACATCTAAAACCAGTTTCTTGGTTTTATTTTCCCAAGACTGCTCCTCCTCAATATTTCCTCCAATGGCAAAAGGCAACTTCCTCTGTGCATTTAGTTACTAAAACCACAGACCTAGGACTCATTCTTTACTTTTCTCTTCCCCTCACTTCCATGTCCAATTCACCAACACATTCTTTTGAGCCTCTCTTCCAATTATATTTCCAGTCTAACCACTTCTCCTCACCTTATGTCCCCTTCAAGACCCATCATCTCAGTGAACTGTTGATGTGTCTCATCACTGGTCCTCCTTCCTCCATCCTTGTCCCTCTACGACACCTGAAATGAACCTTTTAAAATGTCATTTTTATTTTCACAACTTTCCATGGGCATAAATATCGTTTGTCTCACTTTAATGAAATATTCCATTCTTAAAAAACCATTCAAGATTTGCCCTCCCACCACCAGTACTTGTGTACACCCTTACCTGCTCTCTGACCCCTTGCCCTGGTTTTACTTTGCTGTCCCTCCACACTTCCAGGCATGTTCTGACCTCAGGGCATGTTCTTCCCCTTATGCTCATGGAGCTTGTCCTTTGCTCAGATTGCTGTACCACTCACCTTTGCAGCCTACACAGGCTTCTCTGACCACCATATCCAAAATAACACCTCATGGACATTTAGATGTTTATTTCTCCTCATAGCATTGTCACCACCATTATTTCCCCTGTTGATGGAGACTCCATGAAACCTGGTCTTTTTCTGTGAGTCTACATGTTTTTTGTTTGTTTGTTTTGTTTTTTTCCCAGGGGCCCAAGTTGTAACTAGTACAGAATTCAGGGTTGCCCTTTTGGATCATTCTGCTGGATTCTGCTCAGTTTTCAATTCTATGTACCCTTAGAGCAGAAGTTCATTAATTGCCGGGGGTATCACTGGGGAGCTTGCTTAAAATGTATATGCCCTGGGGCTGGGGTTATGGCTCAGTGGTAGCATGTTCACCTAGCATGCTTGAGGCACTGGGTTCGATCCTCAGCATCACATAAAAATAAAATAAAGATATTCTGTCCACCTACAACTAAAAAATAAATATTAAAAAAATTGTATATGCCCTGACCTCCACCTTGGAGGTAACAAATTCAGTAGAATCTGAGTGGAATCTAAAAATTATTAATGAGTTCCCCTGGTGATTTTGATGCCTGGGATCACCCAGCCACACTTTACCAAGTGCTATCACATTGTACCAGTTTACATTTGTTTCTTGGTTGCTCTCCCTCAGAGTGTTGCTTTATGTATAGCAGCAGTGTTTGAATCACCTGGGAACCTAAATATAGATCTCCTAGCCCCACCCCAGATCTTGTGAATCAGAACTTCCAGGGATGGGTCCTGGGAATCTATATTTTTAAAAAACTTCCATAGTGCCTCAGAGGTAGCCCATCTTCCCACTAGTCTTTAGGAGCCCTGGCTGGATTTATAGACTCCACGAAGCATAAGGAGATTGTGAACTCAAGTGCAGGTGTTTTTTTGTTTGTTTTGTTTTGTTTTGTTTTGTTTTTTGTCATTTTAGACCAGATTCTTGCCCTATCTCCCATCACTACAACAGGTTCTATTCACAACTGGTATTCAGTCAATCACTATAGAATGAGAATTAGGTTTATCCACAGTTTTAACGTGCTTTTGTGACTTGAATGTTGACCATCATTTCCAACTACATTTCAAACCAGCCCATTCTCTGAATTAAAGACCAGAAGTGTGTTTTAAGTTGTCTAGCTCATTTTGGTGGGGACTTGCTTTGTAATCCTTTTTGTTCGGGAATTTAAAATGTTTCCTAGGTCAGACTAGACAGCATGTGGGTACTATCACCCGTCATCATACTCTCTCACCTGACTCAGCCTTCCCCTCAGATCTGTGCTGGGACACATGTGCTTCAACTGACTTCAACCTTGAGGAGCATTTAGTGGTGTCCAGAGCATCCTCAGGCATGAAGAAAAGGCCTGGCCCCTTGCTCTGGGGCCTGCCTGGTATGCTCAAGTTGCTGAGGGAGGGTATCTTTCTAGGTTACACTTCTGGGGCCAGTGGCCTTCTCCTACATCTGTTTTGACACTCTTTGCAGATAGAAAGTTTTAAATCTAAAATCCTCAAAGTATTACAAAAAATTAAAATGAGGGTAGGGTAGTGGTTGGGCAGGTAACTAGGAATAGCATATACCAAGGAATGACATTTGTGGAGTCTGATTCATTGGCCTAGACTAAGGGCGAGTATCTTCCAGGTTGTAAAGAATAACTTATGAAGACCACAAGAGATTCCCTTGGTTAATCTGTTTCTCAAATACCTGAGCCTCCATGGGGTGTTCACCCTGGACTTTGGATAGTCAGCTGGTAGCTGTCTTTGAATATGTTGGGCTTCTATTTCTTTCAGAAGATAATAGGATCATAATTCACATAGAATCTGAAAATAGTGCTGTCATCCATGGAAGCCCTGGAGGCTCCTGCAGCCTTCTCAGCAAGCACTATATATTTTCACCTTAGAGTTTGCCTCTGGATAAGCCTTGATTTCGTTCTGATGCCAGATGTGAGAAGCATTAATAATCAGGATGAATCCCTTTGGGAAATTCTAGTCCCAGGTGATAGCTGCTTCCTTAGGAATACTTGGGGGGGGGGGGGCAGGTGTGGAGCAGAGGCTGTGAATTTGTGACAAAAGGGAGTGAATTGACCCTAGAAATGTAAGAATAAGAGATTTCTAATGAGACCTGACAGTTCAAGGGCTGAATAAGGAGGCTAATCTTTTTTTTCCTACCCACCCAGTCTTCACACAAATATAAATATGCCTCCTTCAACAAATTGGCAAATGTGGTTTTAATTTGTAAGCAAGAGACCTGCCTTGCCTTTCTCTTCTTCTTTTCTAAACTAAGTCACAGGTTTTGCACTTTTTAAATTGGTCTGTCACCTTTTCTGTTATTCATTTTCTTCTAAGAACATTTTCCTCCATTGTTGTCAGAGGAATTTGGGATGAGAGCCGACTGCTGTTTCTTAAAGTTTTTGAAGTTCCCAGAGGAAATACATGGTGCTCTTTAAGCTGAATTTTTGAAACAAATAAGTAAAGACAGTGATTGAATGAAGTGGGAGACTTGAGCCTGTCCCTATCTAGGCACCCTACTTCATGTGGCCTGTGCAGAATCCATTGTTGTTATTTATGACCTTGTCTGCCTTCCATTGTGGACTTCTTCCAGCCTTGGGGAATTTACATCATTCCTAATAGCAAAAGGCTTTCTGGTTCCCACAGAGTTGTTCAAAGCCTGACTCATGCTCCTTATGTTAATTGTTCAGCTCTGAAAATACAGCACTTACAGGGTGTGGTTATAAGGGGGAAATCTACTGTACTTATAGGGCATGTTTAGAAGTGTTTCACACATAAATCTCTATTGCTCCCAATCTCTGTCAAAGTTAAAAGTGTCTCTGCCTCCCTCTCCCCACCAACTCTGATTTGACTTTTAAATTCTTTCTGTCTCTTGTTTTGTCAACTAGTAAATTTTAGGAAACAGAAAAACCAAAGGGGAATGCATAAAAATGCAGTGTAATCCAATAAAGCCTATAATACCCTGTTCACTAACTATTAAAACTAGATATGACTTTGAGTGACATTGGCCTGGGCCTAAAGCCATCAGCACTGTTGGCAAGCAAAGGTTTCTGGTAACTTGATGGTATGGACAGTGACTGGGTAAAGCCCATCACATCCACCTGGAGAATACCCAGGCTTAATATTAATGGCTGCTTTCTACCAGGTTCTCTAGGGCTGTCACTGCTAATTCCCATGTGAGTCTAAATAAAGCAAGAACTTTCTGGTAATCATCTAAAACTGTTCTTTGTGGTAGGAACATTTTTTTGGAATTTGATGGGGAAGAATAGTATCCCACAAAATGAGACATTAACACCTTGTCTGATTTGTCTACTTGCCAAAAAGGAAAAGATACAAAGCAGGCATTGGTCATGTTGGCAAAGGTTGGGAGACATTACAATTATGTTCCTATGATGTTTCCATCAGTATGTAAAAAAGTAGGCAGATAATCTCTTCATTATAAAAAAAAAAGACCATGATAGTGGTAGTATAAGGGGAAAACTCCTGGGTTTTTTAGTATCTAAGAATGACAAACTCTAATTTTGAAGCTACCAATATTAAAGGCTCAACTCTTGAAACAGTCTTGAGGGTTACAAAGGAAATAGGTAATGTATTTATTTTTTAAAATATTTTTTAGTTGTCAATGGACCTTTATTTTATTTGTTTGTTTGTTTGTTTATTTATATGTGGTGCTGAGAATGGAACCCAGGGCCTCACACGTGCTAGGCAAGCCCTTTACCACTGAGCCACAACCCCAGCCCCTGTTTCTATTTTTTTATTAGAGCTTTATGGTTATACACAATATTTATATTTCTGCAAATAGAAAAAATGGAGGGAATTCTCAGAATTACCAGGGTACTGCACACTGTACCACCAAGTCTTCTCACAAACTTGCTGCAGCCTGGCTCAGTGATTCTGGGCTTCTGTCACAGTTTGGACCAGAGAGAGATTAGAATACTAGCCAAGAGTTATCAGATGGTTTGGGATCAACATCCTTTACATGACAATATTGTATATTTGTTGTACATATTAATGTATGAAATGTGTGGACTGGGAGTCCAAAAGAAGTTATAACTTACCAGAAAGTCCTAGATAAAAAAAGAAAAAAAGAAAGTTAAAATAGCTAACCCTAAGTTATAACACTAAGCAATTTCATTTTAGTTGTTATAAAAATAAATCTGTTCATCTGGGCATTCAGAGTGTAACTGTTTTCTCTCATGTTCAGCTAATATATTTCTGGTTGAACCTTTGTTATCTTTTGGAATAGACTGAAAGAGCTCTTCACGGAGTGTCTGATTATTTTGCTGAGTGTGCGGAGAGTCCACTTCCTCCCAGTACAAAGCTCAAGAGAAATGCTCTGAAAGAAATGTAGGTCCAGCATGTTTCGTTTTTCTTATTTTTGACTGCCTGTATGGATGGATGGATAATGTGAAATATGGAATTAAACAAGGGGCATGGAGTATAATCCCCAGAGCTTGGCTGGCACCAGTCTTGCCCTCTGTCTCACACTTGCCCTTCCCACCCTCCTGACACTATTTTCCTTGCTCTCTGGATGGTGGGGGTAGAGTCCTTGCTTCATAGGTGTGTTGCAAGGAATAATTAATTGCAAGCTCTTTGAAGATGAAAAGCACCTGCCAGGGATGTGTTTCATATAATTTTTAGGGTGACTATAGACAGTCCTAAAAAAATACATTCCTTTTCTAAGATGCGTATTGTAACTTTAATATAATGATGATAATCCTTGTGCCCAATAGCATCAAGAAGAACATGAAGTACATATATATGTCTGTATGTTTGTGTATACACACAAACACACACATAACACTTGTTTCCACCCTAAAGCTTAGCCAGAAAAAATTTCGAGCTCCAGTGTCTTGACTTTCATGGTTGAAGAAATTTATTGCCATTCACAGATTTTTGCCATTAACTTCTTCCTAAAGATAAGGTCTTTAGTCTCCAAATTTTCCTCATGTGTTTTCTGTTCTGCCCCTCACATTTTTACAGAGTGAAGTTTACCTTGTCTACTGAGTGTTCTGTAGAGAAAGGCTTTAGATAGATAGATAAATAGATTGACACTATTGACCACCGTGATTGCATTTACCTCTCATGCTGGCTGTCTGAAATTTTTTCTATTAACTGTCTGACTGTTGTATGGTTAATGAACAACCCTGACACCAGCTAAATGGTAGTTATATTTGAGTAATACCTTGAAATGGCCAGAGAATAATTTCATAAAATTTTACTCACAAATTGAGTAAATTTTTCTCGACTTATAAATAAAATTGTGTGTATGCATATTTGTGCATATGTATACTCACATAGCATAAGCTTTGGGTATATTTGAGTATCAACACCTAGAAAAAAACAATGCATCAAACACAGGCAATATTTACTCTTTTTTTTAATGACTTTTTAAAATTTTTTTTTTTAGTTGTAGATGGACACAGTACCTTTAATTAATTAATTAATTAATTTGTTTGTTTATTTATTTATTTATTTTTTATTGTGTGGTGCTGAGCATTGAACCCAGTGCATCACAGGTGCTGGGTAAGCACTGTACCACTGAGCCACAATCCCAGCCCCCAATATTCACTCTTAACATCATCAAAATGAATACCTATTTGCTTTAGTTAAAGAGAACTTCATTGATGATGCAGCTCAAAAACCACAACATAACCTATTATAATGGAAAATGTAGAGGTTATTGCTTAACACACTCTTGGAAGTTCTTCTAGATTTCCTGGACAGACAGGGAGAAGGCAGGTAGCACATATCACTTGTTGCAGGTGAGGGAATGTGAGGGAGGGGGAGTTTGAAGGAAACCATGCCATTACATCTTTACACAGCATAAAATCTTTTTGTTGTTGTTTTAGTGTGAAAAGAGCAGAAACAAAAAGTAACGTCGCGAGCAAATCACAGACCAGCAGGGACATTGTGGGAACATCTAGTGACTCAGTGATTGCAGAGGTAGCAAGGAGGAGGGATGATGGTCAGGCCTCATCAGAATCCACAGGACAAGCAAAGGATTACATAAAGGCAGCTGAGTGCCACCAGAGGCTTCCTGTTCAAAACCTGGAAAATGTTAATCAGACCCAGCCAAAAGACACTAGCAGCCAGCAAAAACCTCATCCTGGGGAGCGGTTAAAGACAGGGCCTCTAAGCAGGAGCCCTGTCTATAGCTGTGAGTCAGCATCACCAGGTCCAAAGCAAAGTCCACGAGTAGCCAAAACACAACAGAAACGCAGGAACTGCAGCTCTGTGGAAGACTTCGACCACCACAAGAGAGTTTCTCTTGGAAGTGATCGATTAGTCCCAGGAGAAATAATAGTGGAGAAAAGCACAGCTGTCAGTGTTTTGCCAACTTTAGAGTTGTCAGATCCGGGGTTACTTTTGAAACAAGATTTGGCAAAAACCATGTCTAAGGAAGAGTTGCATGTTTTGGAAAATCTCCCCTCCAGACATCTTATAAAAAATAACCCAGGGCAGGCACAGCAAACCGGCTCAGCCACAAATACTGAAAGATTATCTGCAACTCGAGGCAGTCCAACCAAGAAAAGAAAGAAATTGCAAAGGATTGCAAAGTCATAATTGAGGAGAATAGTGGCCAGATCTGTGTCAAAAGAGCCACATGTATAGATGCTGAGACTTGAATTAGTTAGATTTTGTTGTTGTTGTTTCTATCTTTATCACTATGTCGGGGATCAAACCTAGGGCTTCGTACATGCTAGGCAAGCCCTCTACCACTGAGCTGCATCCTCAGCCTTCCAAGTAGCTGGGATTATAGGCATGTACCACCATGCCTGGAAAATTAGATAAAAATTACATATCCACATTGGGGTTGGCTTTCCAGCAATCACCTTCAGGAGTGTTATTCTAACACTGCCATTTTCTCATCATACTTCATAACTATCTTCAGAAATTTTATTGATAAAGAGCCATCCACCTTGCTGGAGAGGAGACCATTTGTTTAAGGACTGCATGAAGAAACCAGTCATATGTCCATCCTTGACATTACCATGCAGACCTCATGATGGAACGAACACATGAAGATAGTGCCACGTGCTGCAGTTAAGTTCTAGGGCTACAGTGGATCCTCCTGCTCCTCAGCTTCAGAAGGTATCAGTGAAAGAAAAAGCCAAGGGTTCTGAACCATTGACCAGCATCATTGGAAACATAAATTAGAAATGTGGGTATTAGGCCCCACACCAGACCTATGGAATGGGAAGCTTTTGGTGACTCTGAAATATGCCGAAGTCTGAGAACCACTGGAGTAATTGAAGTCTCCCTCATGTTTATTTCCTCCAGCCTGGCTCCCATGGCCTCCAGCTCATCAGCTGGGGCCACGTGTGGACATGTACACCCTTATATTCCCTCAAACTTATAAAACACCTGGGTTCAGTGTATGAGTCACTCTGTTCCCAGATTCTACAGTATGACAGCTACAGCATCGAGGGAGCTGTTACTTACACTTATAATTGCCGGAAGTTTACGAATAATTTATCCCAGCATTAGAGGAAGAAATGGGAGAGGCTTGCTCTTACTTGTAGTTCAGGCCTATCCCTGTCCCTGCCCTTTCTTCCACCTCCAAGATTTTGGTTAGGTTCAGAACAGACCAGAACCCAAGAGGAACTCAGTGGCCAGTTTGGTTTCCCATTTGGAAGCCTTCCCAGGCATTTAAGTTTCTTCTCTGATCTCACAACTTGCTCTTAAAAAGATAAGAAGCTTAAGAGGTCAACCTCAGAAATATAAGAAGCCTAAGAGGTCAACCTGGAAGTTTAATCTGAACCTTACTCATCCAATAAAAGATGGAACTTTTTTTGATTCTGGAAATTTTGAACAGTTTCTACAGAAGGTTAAAGTCAGTGGAAAGACAGGACCTCAGGACTATTCACCTTAAACACTTCAAGAATAAAATCACAGTTGTTTCTGAGAAACAGCTCTCTGAAAGCTATTTGAAATACATTACCAGAGAAGACACCTTATGAAGAAAAATCCTGCTGGTAGCAGTGGCACACACCTGTAATGCTAGTGATTGCAGAGGCTGAGGCAGGAGGATCTCAAATTCAAGGCCAGCCTCAGCAACATAGGGAGGCCCTGCGCAACTTAATGTCTGAAAATTTAAAAAAAGGGGAGGGAGCTGAGAATGTAGTTGTGGTAAAGTGCCTCTGGATTCAAGCCCAGTACCCACCCCTCCCCCGCAAAAAATCCTTGTGATTGGCTTCATGTAGTTGCATCTGATGAGACTTAGTTACTTCCAGATTAGTCAAGGTCAAGATTAGACAAGATAAGAGTCTGAGGTCTAGGTCAAGTCTCTTGTTAAAGGGCTTTGATTCTATTCACTCAATTTCATCCTAAAATAGGAAAGAAATCTTATTCAAAGACCACCAGTGTATATTTTTCTGCTTACCAACAGGTGGTCCTTTGAAGTAGCATCTCCCTTAAGTAATAAGGAAAATCAGGGGTATTCCCCAAAGTGTTAAAATTAGCAAAGAAAGCCCCCCAAAATAAAAGAAAATAGCATGTGGGTACTATTAGTGCTCTCTCCAGCTGCAAACTGTCTCTCCCAGTATCTGCTTTCCCCGCTTGGAATATATTGGGTGAAGCCCACCCAAAGGAAACCATATCTCACAGCACCATAGTGTGTCATGAAGTTGTTAGGGTCCGAAAGCCTGGCTGCTGGATGTAGGTGCTATTGCTTTGCTTTGACATTACAACATCAGCCTGGAAACCTGTCCTCTTCCTGTGCATCTCCAACCTCCAACATAGCCCTTCCCACTGTGTCCTTTCTTACTCCTTCCCAGCTGTTTCCCTTGTTATAACTGATTCCAACCAAAGAATTCTAAATAGGTGAAAAGGGGACCCAATAGAATGCTTACAACCTCCGTGGAACTAATTCTGCTTATACAGTAGAGTTAGACTCTCAGAATGGAAACTGCCTGAGAAGGTATTTCATTAGTTAACCTGGGCTTGATGGTTAAGACCAATACTTAAAATGATTTTTATTCAAGAAAAGTCTTGGCTTGAGTGTTTGTTATATTTGGAGAAAAAACAATTACTGTGATCTAATAAGGAAAATAGGAACTTTGTCTTGTAGATAGATGTGATCTTTCTCAGACTTCACACACAATGGGATTTAACAGGACTCACAGGTTGGGAATGACTCTCAACTCCCACACTATAGCATATGTTTGAGGAATTTTGCCTTTAAGCACTTCCCTTCCACATATCTGAAACACTCCTGGATTTCTTGTTACTTGAGTGGTTGTGTGATTCTTTGGATATTTGGACATGCAAAGAGGAAAATGGATGCCAGGGGTTTTTGCAGATTACTGAATGGATATGAAAAGTTTCTCTACTGTTGGAAGTGGTGTTTTGACATTCTTAATAAATTTTAATTTGACATCTGAAAGCCTGAGACTGTCAGTATTTATAGTAGAAAAGAAGAAATTCTTCAACCACTTAAATACTCCAAATTAAATTTATATTTAATCCCTGTAACTCTGATACTTGGAGCAGATTTTGATCCAGTTTGATTAATGTTATAAGTTTTTCTCAGTACCTTGGGTTCTAAGTCACTTCTATCACCTCCATGTGCTTTTAAATAATTTTTTTTTCTTCTTCTGGTGCTAAGTTTGAACCCAGGGGTGCTTATCCACTGATGCACATCTCTTGCCCTTTGTATTTTTTTGAATCTTGCTAAATTGCTGAGGCTGAACTCAAACTTGTGATCCTCCTGCCTCAGCCCCTGGAGTCGCTGGGATTATAGGCATAGACCACCACACCTGCCTTAAATGACATTTTAATAAGTGCATTTTTCCCCCTTTAACATTCACAAGCAAAAAAGGTCTAGGAACGATCCATGTGATTTTTCTTACACATTTTTTTATCTTTGCCATGGGGGTTAACCATCAACTGGACAAATACGCATATGATCTGTTAAATACAAAGGAGCATTTGTGGAGAATGGAGTGAATGAGGCAATATTTTTGTTCCCTTATTTTAATACTCAAGGAGTGTGGGAAGTGTATTGCATTTTTCAGAAAGCAAGGCTTCTGGACTGGGAGTATAGCTCAATGGTACAGGAAGCGCTTTTCATGTGCAAGGCCCAAGATTTGATCCTTGGTACCATGTGTGCACGTCACACACACACACACACACACACACACACAGTCAGAAAACTTCTCTTTGTTTTGATTTATGGAGAGAGTGGCTTATCTCTGAATGAAATATCCCAAATTGTATCTTGGGGACAACAATGGGATCACAGCATAATTGTTTTGTTTTTGCTATCATGTTTGGATTTTGGCATAGATTGTTGTGCATATCGGTGGCCTTTGATTTCAGAAAGAGCTTGGCAAGGGCAGGCACATAGGGGAAGGAAACCTCTGTGCCCAAGAGAATGGCCTGGAATCAGTGTCTCCATTCCGGTTTTCCCTAAGCTCTTTGGCAGGCCCTACTGTAATATTTCCACAAAACTGTAGTGAGTGGCCCGCCCCTGAGGTAACCAGCTGCTTCCCTGAGAGCCAAAAATTCTCTCTTCAGCGTGCTGTGACTTGAATATGGAAATCATCTTAATTTCTTCTTTTTTCTTATGAGGAAATTTCCATGCTTGGTTTGTCAAGACAAGAGAGTTCATTCCTTCCTATTGAAACACTAATGAATTGAAACATGTTGAAGCAAGTAAAAAATCAAAATTAAGCTGGTTTCTCTTAGTTTAAAGCCTTCTTTAGTACAAAATAAATTAAGCATTGTAAAATAAAGTTAATTCAGGTAATTATTCAGTGCAGAAGTCTAACCATATATCTCATTGGTATTGTAATTTCAGGGTATAATTAAATTCTCTGAAATCTGCAGAACTCCTCATAATTTGGTTTCTATATTTATTTAACAAGACAGGGAACAAATATGTGTCAATAATGTAGCATAACAGAGGGAACTTGAATGGACGAAATTTCCTTTAATTATCTAGAGCTACTCAGTACTAGGCCTGAATAAGTTTAATCTTGCAGCCTAATGTTACCATATTCCATATTAGCTTGTAAATGCTATTAGAGCTTCTTATCGAAAATTTTGATAACTTAAGTAAAAATCAGTAAAACCATGCATTTGGCCCTTGAAACATCTGATCAGGTGCCTGTAGGTTTGAACTTGACAGATCCCCAGAATAACTTTGTTCAGTTGAGTTAGAAAGCTAAACATTGCCATAATCACCAGGGGAGCTCTTTATTCTCTATTGATTTTATCTTCTCATTTGTTTTATTTGAAACTGTTTAAATAGTTTGAATAGTTTTCTAGGTGATGAAACTATGTATGTAGTGAAAATGTACCTGTTTTATAAATAAAGATAAAAATTGTCTTGAAAATTAGTGTGACTTTTTCATTTCTGTTTTCAAAAAAAAGTGAATTAACCCCAAGGAATACACATCCAAAAAGTACCCTTTTCTGAACATGTTGAAGTATGTCCTGTTTGTAAGAAACATTTTCCTCCTAGAAACAGTTCTTAGGTTTTAAATGCTTTATTAAAATACCTCAAAGGAGACGAATGAACCATTGGCCCTGAAGATTTAGGTATGGAAAACCTAGTGTGATATGATGGGATTAAATTGACCCATAAGATTTTGGGGTGCTTCTTACAGTGTGAATTTGTTCCCACTTCTGCTTCCTACTGTGAGCTAAGAAAGATCTCTTGGGAGAGGTTAAAGTTTATGAACTTGACTCCTTTCCAGAAAACCCTGATATTCCCTAAGTGGATTCATTTCCATTTTCTTAAGTGAATCTAGTCCTTGTTCAGGACTGATAAAACCCTGATTCTAAGCTGGACGCGGTGGCTCACACTTGTAATCCCAGCACTTTGGGAGGCTGAGACAGGAGAATCGCGAGTTCAAAGCCAGCCTCAGCAACGGCGAGGCGCTAAGCGACTCAGTGAGACCCTGTCTCTACATAAACACAAAATAGGGCTGGGGATGTGGCTGTGGTTGAGTGCCCCTGAGTTCAGTCTCCAGTACCAAAAAAAAAACCCTGATTCTACACTGATTTTTATTTTAGTATCCCAGGCTTCTCTGGTACTGTGAATAACTTTCCAGAAGGATTTCAATGTCAGTTGGAAGAATACACTTAAATAGATGGTCCTGGAATGCTAAGAATGGCTACAAATGATGAAGCATAGCCCATTTCTCCTTAGCATTTTGGTAAGGATGGCTCCCCATGTGGCCTAATCCACAAGAATGATGCCTTGCCTGGATGTGGGGCTAGGCTCAGGATCTGGGGCCTGGATAACAACATAGTGCTACAAACCACAAACCCTGGTTCCTAGCTACCACTTTGCCACTAATTGGTTTTATATGTTTTGAGACAAGTCACTTAGCCTTTCAGGCCTCATATTGTTCATCTGTCAAATAAGTTATCTAATATTTTAAATGCCACCCATGGCTGTCAAAGAGCTGAGGTAAACATACCACTTGATCTGTTAATTTCTTCATTTAAAAATGATTCTAACTACACATCAGAATCACCTAAGTAGCTTCTAGTTCAGTCCGAATCCCTGAGTTTGGGCCTAGGCATTGGGATTTTTTTTTTTTTTTAAGTTTTTTTAGTTGTTGATGGGTTTTTATTTCATTTATTTATTATTTATATGTGGTGCTGAGGCTCGAACCCAGTGCCTCACGCATGCTAGGCAAGCACTCTACCACTGAGCCACAGCCCCAGCCCCAGGCATTGGGATTTTTAAAGCCCCTCTTAAGAACGATTCTCATATGATTCTACAGATAAGAGCTATCCTTAAAAAAAAAAAAACACGAAACTATCCTTTAGAAAGTGTACAGTGTGTGCATGTAAAAACTGGCTGTTAAAAGAGGCAGGCAATATAACTATACCTACTTACTGTTTTCAAACAACAGCAGGAAAGGTTTGAGGGATGAGGTGTCAGTTCATAGGTATACCCTTGAATCATACAAAGAGTTGTATTTCATTTTCTTCCAGGGTCCCTGTGTATTTGTTCTGCTGCTCCAGACCCTACACATCTGCATATACCACCTTGTCTTTGCCAACATTGAGAAATTGTTATCCTCATTCAGAAGGTGAGTTTTTAAAGCACCCAAATAATTGTCTGAAATTTTTGCATAAACCTCTGGGGTTTGCCTTTGATCCATGATCATTAATATCATTAATAGGCACTCTAAAAGTGCGTGTGAATCTCGAGTTAATGTTTGGCAGAGCAGTGGAAGAATGAACGCTTTTAAAATAGTTTGGCTCAGAAAGCACATCTGAAATAACCCTGTGGGAAAATCAGGAGAATTTCTCATCCTCCAAAGGATTACCTAGGATGAGATACTGACCTTGTATTTTAAGTTCAGTTACATTTCTTAAAACCTCATTCATTACCCAGCCTAATTTATTTTAGAGGATGAAGTAGAAGTGGACTGTGAGAGGGGACTCCATGATGATGTACAGTCTTTCGAGTTGCTTTTTGTGGGCTGCACAGCTCCCAAAAGATTTTTATCATTATATATATATATATTTTTTTTTTTTCATTTAAAAAGGAAAAAGACCAGCCTCTTCACAAGATTTACTACAGCTTCTCTCAGAAATGAGAGCCAAAGACTTCTCTTCAGGCTCTAAGCAATCAAAACCCCAGAAGGCTCTGTGTGTGCAGGGCGAGCAGAGTGCTGACCTCCGCCGGGGGAGAGGTCAGTTCAGCACAGAAGACTCAAAGGGGAGGAAGAAAAAGCAACTCTGCAGCAGGGAGTTTGACTTGCTTTAGGGCAGAAGAGCTTTCATAAATGAGTTCCCAGTCTCCCACGCCCTCTTGCCTGATCTTCTATTAGGAGTCCTGCCTCTGCTTCTCTGCTTACACACACACACACAGAGCTTCTATTTCTACTCTCTGCCTCACACATCCCTCTCATCTCTCCCCACCTGCCCCTGGAACTGATAGACTGGCAGACCCTGCTCCAGAGGAGGCAGGTGGAGGATTGACAGAGAATTTTTCTAGGCCCAGTGGCTCTTAAGGCCTTTCAAGTTCCTCCTTCACATGCTTGGCTGGTGAGAAGAACTCAGGCGGCTATTTCCCAAACTCACTATGGGTGCCTGGGAGGGGTCATACTGGCTCATCCATTCCTGTTGTCAGAGAAGGTGGAATGGTAAATCAGAGTGACCTCCAGCCAGGATGTGGGAGCCTGGGCTGGGTGTTTGGGATGTGTCCCAGGAGGAGGAGCCTGGAAAGGCCTTCCTGTAAGGATGCCAAAGGCTTGTGAAACAGCAGCATGGCTTTATTTGTATATTCTCCTTAAAATGCTGCCCTAGCCAGTCTTTTCCCAGTGCCGCTCTTCTCAGCAGGGTGACCATCTAGAGACAGTGGAGACCACATGGGCAGATCCTGGGGCATTTGGGTAAACGCTCTCAGGTGGCTGGCTGGTGAGAAGTGTTGATCTGAAAACACTTCTAGGAACAAGTGCTCTCTGCAGAGATGTAGGGGATCAGTACCGAAACTGGAGTTCTCGCTTTGAAGCTAAGAATCTCCAGATGGAAGAATGATTTAGATCTTACCTAAAATCTCTATAAAGGCTCAAAGACAAGCAGACTCTCCATCCATCTGTGACTTTTTAACAGCAAATCAGCTGTAATTTCCCTTGAAGATAATATTTTGGGGGGCTGGTTTATCAAATCTCATGTTCTTCTGGACCTTGGTTGTAGAAAGGACTTTGGCTCTTGTTTTGCATGTTTGTCTGGTCTAATTCCAGGCCCAAATAATATTTTAGTAAAGCTAACTGAACTTGAGAAAAACTTTAACTTTCTGCCAGCATCTGTGTATGACGGCCTAGGCCAGTTGCCCACCACTTGACAGAAATCCTGAGAGAGAATAGGTAAATAGGAAAGAGAGTTGAGCTTGATATTCAGCCCCTTCTTGGTTCAGAAGAAATGGTCACCATGCAGTAAAGGCAGCCAACGAGGGAAATTCCTTGTAGGGAAAGGCTCCCATGGGAAACACTTTCAAAGTATTTCTAAAATGCCCAACCCACTGAAAACCTCATCAAGAAAAGCAGAGTCAAGGGCTGGGGGTGTAACTCAGTGCTTGTCTAATTCTTGCATAAGGTGCTGAGTTCCATCCCCAGTACCACAAAAAGACAGAAAAGAAAATACCAAAGTCAAACATTATCATGTTGTTTCATAAGAATAAAAAACTGGTCCAAGACTATGTCCTGGATTCCTGTAAGGCCAGACACCTGAGCTTACCTCATTTGGCACTAATTTTATATTACAGTGGTTGGGGTATGGGGAGATAGAAAGAACAGTGTTCTTATTCTCATTTGCAGGCTATAGCCAGCTATCTACACTTGCAGACCACACACTGTTGTGGAATTTAATTGGGCACCAATTTTTTTTCCCCCCTCAGTCCTTTATTTCATTCTTGTCTTGAATGAGCTTTTTTTCCTCCTACAGTGAATTGATCAAGGAAAAAGCCGACAATTTGTATAGTCACAACCAAATATAGCATCCACACGTGACATGGGCTGGTATAATTCCTTTTGTAGGAGTCCTGTATTAGTGTTCCATCACTGTGCCACAAATTACCATAAACTTAATGGCTCAAAACAACACAAGTTTATTATCTCATGGTTTATGACATTTTTAGCTGGGTTCTCTGCTCCCGAACTCGTAGGCTAAAATCAGTGTGTCAACCAGGCTTCCTTCTCATCTGAGGCTCCAATAGGGAAAGATCTGCCCCAGCTTCCTTGTGTTGTTAGTAGAATTCAGTTCTGTGCACTTGGAGAACTACATTGTCTTACTGGCTGTTGGCCAGGGATTTCATAGAAGCCATTCTCAGGTCCTTGCCTCACGGACTCCATTTTATTATGGAGAAACCTCATTGCCTTGAATCTCTTTCACACCTTGAGTCCTCTGATTTCTGAGACCAAAGAAAACTCTGTTTTTGAAAACCTCCTCTGCTTAGGTCAGCCCCACCTAACTAAGCTGTATTTGAAGACCCATTGATTTGGGACTTGGCACCTATAAAACCCCTTCACTGCAATAGCTGGATTAGTGTTTGAATAAGCAGGGGCCAGGAATCTTTATGGGGCCTCTCTTAGCTATTGAGGCTAGTCTTGAACTTGCAATCCTGCCTTAGCCTCCCAAGCCACTGGGATTACAGGTGTGTACCACTGCACCTAGCAGGGACCCAGTTTAATGGTAAGAAAGTAGACTGTCATTGGAATCTAGCAGAATTCCTTAATCTTTTAATGGACTCTTGTATCACAGGTTGCTTAGAGAAAAACTAATAGTAATTTTCTTTCTTCTTCCTGCAGCCCCTTTCATGAATACTAACAGTGGTACATGTACATTGTCACCACTACAGATAAGGAAACTGAGGTACAAGGAATTTTGGAAAATTTGCCAGTAAGGAGCAGAGCCCCCAGAACCCAAGTCTGTCCAAACCCAAAGCCCAGAAACTGTTGTGAAGCCACAATTTTTGGAGAAAATTCCAAAGTAGGAATTGGGAAGGAAGAACTGTGATTGGAATCCAGGAAATCTAGCATGCCCTTGATCACTGGGTATACAGCTTGGCTATTCACACCAAGAAGGTGAAAGAAACTGTTAAGCAATGGGTTAGGCCCACATGGAGGCAGAACACTCGAGGAAATGCTCACAACCTCTTTTATAACTGCACTGCAGCCAAAACTGCACAGGTACTTTTCCTGTTTTATGTAAACCTGTATGTTGTTTCACATGTGTGCTCTTCCTTTCTGTTTTGTTTCTTGAATTCCCTGCAAAGTACTTCCCAAAAACACATCTCTGCAAAGCCAAAGGGAGCCCCTTGAAGGTATCTGATTGTTCATGTCCTGAACTGGGAAGGTTTGTGTTTCTCTCTGTGGATGGGTCTTTGCAAATCACTGGGCATAGGAGCCTCAGTGCAGAGGGAAACTTCTGCATAGTTCTAGCCTGCCTTCCCAGACATAATAAATAGGTTAAATTGTGAAATAGTTTCTAATCTATTGATGCTGGGGTCAGGGGAGTAGCTTTTGGGGGGTGTTGGGTGGAGGAAGCAGAGCTGCCTACAGGCAGTTCCAGGAACTCACAGAAGTGTCTGTGCTGACCCAGGTGCACACTGGATGTGGGGAACTTTGTCATTTTTAAGCAATTTAGATTTTAGTACTTTTAAATGCTCAGGTGATTTTTCCATGATAATCTGGAAGGAAACTGCCAGGAGAAGCAGGTGTGGTCAGGGGATGTGGGATGAGACCTACTTGTAATTGCTCTTATTGGACACTGGACAGGACCCTTGCACCTGGCTCTCAGATCCTGAGAGCAGCACTGCTGTCCTGAAAACATCCATTAAGCATGTGTGCATGTGCACACAGGGAGGAGGAGGACCTGGGGGGCTGTCGATTTCCTTTCTGAACCCCTTTTCCTGCAATTCATTTTCTAATTCAATGAAGCAGAGTCTAAAAAGGAAATCTGAAACTTCCCAAGAACAAAGGAGCAACCTACAAAGGAATGGGCTTAATCTGCCTTTGATTCAGAAATCCCCTATTGCTCCATGATTTTAAAAGATGCCACTTTCAGCCAGGCATGATGGCACACATCTGTAATCCCAGCTACTCTGGAAGCTAAGACTGGGGGATCATAAGTTCAGGCCCAGTTTCGGCAATTTAACAAGTCCCTGTCTCTAAATAAAAAGGGCTGGGGATGTGGCTCAGTGGTAGAATGCCTCTAGGTCTAATCCCTGGTACCATAAAAAATAAATAAATAAACACAAGATTCTACTTTCTAAGTAAAACTAGCTCATATCAGTGACACTGTCTTTGTGGCAGATCCGTGCGGCCTCCCTTGAGCCTTTGCATCTGTTTTTGTTTACTGCTGATCTCTCTATGCTTTACCTTTTAAAACCATGCCTAAGGCAGGATCCAGGCACAAACCTGGCAAATTCCCAGACAAGGCAGAAAACACAGCAGCCCAGGAAGCAGGATCCCCAGGGTCTAACCCTAACTGTTGCTAACTGAAGGAGTAAATCTCTGAACCCCTCTAGGCCTCAGTTTCCCCATCTGGGAAAATAGTGGAGATTGGATCCTTTGGTAGGTAACATTCCTGATTGCATTACCTTTCAGTGAGTTTGAGCTAAAAGGCTTTTCAACTGCACACATCTCAGCAAGATGAAACAAAGTGTTTTACTCTTCGGGTGCAAAATGTGAGAGGAGGCAATCTGCTAGATTGCCTGAGTGGTCATTAGGAAGCCAGCTGCAAAGGTGTTTCCCTCTAGATCACCCATGAGCCCCACCAGCATGCCAAGAGAACGTCTTCTTAAAACAAAGCTGTTACTTTCATGTTGCTGGCATCCGCATTTGCTCTGTGGATAATTCAACCCTTGGGTGCCCTGGTATGGATATTTGCCGGGGGCGGGCAGGAGGTGGGTTGGAGGCTATAGGCAGACTTCCACTCAAGGTTCTTATTGGAGTTAAGAGCCTTTTACTCTCCAAGTTAATTTTCCTGACTTGTATATCACAGGTTAATACTGGACCCATGCATAATGATACATAATTTCAGACTCATAAACGCTGCCTTGGACTTGAAAGAAACACATTCTTTGCCAGGAAGGTTGAGCCCGGCATGCAAGAGCAAGTAATACAGGTAGGGTGTCCGTCCAGAGCAAGGGAGCCGCGCCCTTTTGACACGATCTCAGAGGATGCCATTCAGGTGTCTAGGCCACTCAGCTACCAGGCAACCTTCCTACTGCAGCTCCACAAGCACCCCTTGGCCCCAACTTGCTCTTAATTTTAACAACCATTGGAATGCAATTGTTTACAAAGGGAAATTCATTCTTTTTAATATACTCAGAAATATCTCATGGATTTGGAGTGATGCAACAGGATTGCCCTAATGGTTTCTAAACTTTGTTTTTCAGACTTCTGGGGCCAGAACCCTACAGAACTGC
Organism: Geosciurus inauris; assembly: GCA_004024805.1. Lineage (NCBI taxonomy): Eukaryota > Metazoa > Chordata > Mammalia > Rodentia > Sciuridae > Geosciurus > Geosciurus inauris. Next base: position 61,922 of record PVHX01004410.1, read on the forward strand.
CTTGGGGCACCCTTCTACCTCAGATAACCAAGCTGTTTGTTGGCATTGTTGGAGACTGACATAGCCTGAGCTGGGATGTTTAGCTGCTTGTGGGGTGGAAAAAAAATGTTAAGAAAAATAATTGTTGTTTTTGCAAACTATCTATTTAAAAACAGAACCTCAGGAAGCAGATTTCTGTTCCAATGCTTGGATGAATCAGAGCTTACAAAGTATAAATACACATTAGCAGGAGGCGGCTTCCCATAACCCATGTGCTTGTGTCTTCCCAGATCAGGAACCTCTGAACTCCTGTTTCTCATTCCCAGTAGAGGCAAGAGAGAGACCCACATTCAAAGCGGAAGTGGTGGAGCATTGCTCAGCCCAAGTTCAAACGCCTGTAGGCCTGTAGGACTTTTTTTTCTTTAAAAGCAACTGGTTTTTAGCTGCACACTTGCTCACTCTGGGAAAGACAGGTGTAAGCCATTTAGAAAGATGGGGAAACCACAGTCTGGTTCCTTTGGCTCTTTGCTACCTAAGAAATATTACTAAATAAGTTAACTTTGACTCACTGACCCCTCAGATCAGCTAATAAAGATGAAGTACTTAGACCACAACTCGCTCAAGGGGCAATGTAATTATTTTACTTAAAAATGATGTCAGGTGGCAATTTAGCAACAAACTGGCTTCCAGGCTATTTAATTCAGTTTAACAAGCAGGAAAAACATTGTAATTAATGGAGAGCTTGTACTTTAGTATTACAGCAGGGCTGTTCTCAAATTTTATTATACATAAGCTGAGGAGGAAGGGGCAAGGGTGAGTGCTTGCTGAAAATGCAGATTCCCCGACCTAACTTTGGTCCAGCAGAGTCTTGACCCCGGCTTTGGAATCTGCATCTAAGAGACCTGCTTCCAGATCATGCTTCTGATCACCACTTGGTCTCACTTGGCTTTTAATCAGTGAAAACACATCCCCCTTTTCAATTCTAGTTCTACATTATGTAAGTCTAGACTCTCAGGACAATTCTTTCCTGGAGTTTCATTATATATTCTGTTGCTAGAAATCTAGTTAGCCAGATTTCTGAAGATTCTTTTTCTTCTAGGACCCCTTTAAAGAGCTGAGAATATTCCTAGGAATGGTACAATCATTGAGTCCCTCCCTTTGCACTCTCAACTCCAGAATAACCAGGGTTCTGGTGCCTGCTTCCTTCTGTCTTCAAAGTTAAAATCCTGGCTTTGAGCCGTGCCCACAGGAGCCTGATCTATGCCCTCCTGCTATGGAGAGTGTCCGGACAGCTCGTTAAGACAACACTTGTGAATCCTAACATCACTTCCCTCCTGGAATGATGAATTGCAGAGGCTCATTAAACTTTTTTTTCTTGGCACGAAACCATTTGGCAGCTACCCAAGGAATTTTGGGGTCCTGCTGTATCTAAGTTTAGAAACTTCCAGAACAAGATATTGCTTCAGGATGGTATCTGAATCAAGTACCAATAAACTAGACTGTCTCCTGGCTTAAAGGGTCCATTCTCCCTTCCCATAACCCCACCTTGCAGAAACCAGCTGTCTACCAACAGAAATTGATGACAAAGTATTGCTACACTAAGGCAGGGCGATGTCATGGGAATCTAGACTCGTCACTATCCAGGTCCTTTGGGCTGCTTCCTCAATGAGCCAAGACACACTGTTGGCCACTCTTGGGGCTGCCACAGATTGAATCTCTGGTGGCCTCTGCTCATACACAAGGAGACACTTAAAGACTGTCATCCATTATTAAACAAGTTGCACATCTGAGAACAGTTCCTGGCCTGGTTGAAAAAGAAAAAATGGCCTTTCCTCCAAAGCTGCTTGCCAGTGGGAGCATACTATGAAAATCAGGGCTGGTTGGATGGGCCCAAATGTTGAAACGCTGGGGGACCGATCTCAGAAGGGCAAGCTTTTAGCTACCTAACCAGAAAGAACTCCCAGTGACTCCTCACAGCTACTGGAAGCTGTCCATGTACCTGTTACAACTTATCCCTTGCTGCAGAGGTGCCAGAGGCAAAGCTTCCCCCATCCCACAACATGGGGATAGGCAGGGCCCCTATCAATATGCCATGGTAGCCTCTGGTCCCCAGCAGCCAGAGAGAACTACAGCTCCTTTGGGGACAGCCACACCCAGGAGCCTCACAGCAGGCCAAACATCTGGCACCCCAAAGCTGCACAGTGAGACTAGCTGAACACTCATTCCCAGGCCCAAGACAATAAGTGAATGGACTCTACCACCAGGAAACTTCTGCACAGCAAGGAAACCACTCCAGTAGTTAGTGGGCACAAAAGCCACACATAAAGGTGTAGCCTATGACAAGATGTAGGTATTAATCCAAGTAGCTGGAGGGAGAAAAGAGAAAGCATTCAATCTCCCTCTTCAGCCCCCAACACCAATTCCAAACAGTTTAAAACCCCTTTAGTGTGGTGGGCGTTTCCCGCGAGTGCTCCCAAACAATTCACCTCCACACTGCAGGCCATTAATCCAGTGGTGTTTATTCAAGCAGTATTCACACTTGCTGTTGAATAACAAGGGAATCAGGCTCCCACAGCTCCAGCTTCACAGTAGCCCCAAGGTTTTCTGAGAACTTCAGATGAATTTTGCGGTTAAAAAGCCTTTCAGTTCTTCACCCCTGCCCCTGTCAGTGACAGCCTATTATATCTGATTACCAGCACAGACCGGGAGGGGGAGAGGGGAGGCAGATAGCAAAGCGGGCAGAACTACGGGAGCTCAGAAGAGGCCACACTGTTCCAGGTTTTCATACAAAAAATTTAATAAATATTACTTCTCAAAATTTATTGCCAGGAACAACACATCAAAGATGCATTTTTATGTTCATATAACACTAATAGGACAATACAAAGTATCTTCACGGTCTCAATGGTGAACCAACAAGATTACTCTGTTTTATAAGCCTTTTTGATCTTGAACTTTATAATAGCACTTTGATTTCCTTAAGGCAGGCAGTGTACTCTATGGCAAATCTAAACAGTGATCTTACTGGACATTTTATGGTTCAAGTATTCAACTAGCTTATTAGAATACTCCCTAAATGCAATAGATAAAAAAATCAAATCTACAAGTGGTTCAATAGTACATATGAATGGTGAAAAGAAATCAGAATTTACAAAATAAGATTGGTGTGCTTCCAACTTCACACAATTAATTTGATATTTTTAATGATATTCAACCACTCACATTTTGGCTACATTAAGTCATAGCTCAACTTGTTCCCTTAAACTGCTCTGTAGCAGATCACCTGCCTGTCTCTTTTCAAGTCTAAAGCAGAGGGGAGGGGAAAAAAAAGGAAAAAGAAAAGAACCTGTTCTAGACTAATTCTCAACTGCCTCAGTCAGTCCTTAAAACGTGTCTTAAAGTGATGCTATAGTAGGTGTTTTAACATCTGACGTCGTACAAAAAAATTCCATCAGTATTCCAGGCACAGAAGCCCATTCTATTGTTTTAAGATAAACTATTTTCAAACACCTTAATTTTGGCTTATAGGCAACACGTAATAAGAAAATAAGTCCAAAAAAAAAAGCCATATGTTTACAATGCTATCAAAAACCTTCAGTTCTAAACACATACATATAAATAAAAAGGAATGATGTTTTAAGGCTCTTGATTATTAAGTTAATAAATCAAATATACACAGTGATTAATAAAAAAAGAATTATTTACATAACTATACAAAAATTCTACTTTTGACACATTTTTTCTCTTTAAATTCTTCATTTTACCAGCAACTGCTGACATCAAAGCCCCCCTCCCCCAACAACAAAAATACAATAAAAAAAATAAATAATAAACTCATTTGTGATAGTTGCTGTGGTTCTGAGCTGCAAAGGCACTTTCAAATACAGAACTATTTGTACGTCATCATAAAACCAATATACAAAAACAACTCAAGAGTCAATAAATATAAATAAAACTATGATCCTAAGACTGCATCACCATTAGGACATCTGGCAGAAATGGAAGCTCAAGGACTAGGGGCTGGGCAGCATCCTGGGAGCCTGATCCGCGATGTCGGCTGCAGGGGAACGTACACCAGACACCGGGGCACTTTCGACTAGTTTTTGCATAGCTGTGAGATGCAGCGCTCGATTTCCCAGCCAACCACAGAAACTACCATTGCCAGTGTAAGCCAGCTTGTCGAAACTTAAATTAACACAGGGATTCTAAGTCAACAGCCTCAGACACACAGTTTAAAGAACTACAAGCCCCGAGTGCCCTCAGACTCTACCTAGCGGTGGCAGCACCTGCTGTCTGCTATACGATGTACTCCATCCGGTTTAAGCTTTGGGCGCTTTCCAAGTCTCTGTTATCTTGTTTGTTTGTCCAGTTTGGGTGTTTTGTGGGCGTGCCATTGGGGGCCTTCTCCTCTCTGTCTACCAGAGTGTATGCGGGCTGTTTGGCAAACCGGGCTTTCTGCTGGTGTTTATCCATGTCATCTTCTTCAACTTCCGAGTTGTGTGTCCTTATTTTAGACATTTTGGAGTTTTTGTTCTCATAATCTTTGATGGGCACTGTGTTGGCTCCGTGCTTCTCGATGGGGTTTTTGATCTGGTTCAGCTGCTCCCGTACATTGTTGGTGGTGTTGTCCTCAGAGGCAGAATGAGTGTGGCTGCTTGGCTTCCGCCGCTTCCGCAGGCACCAGTAGAAGGCTGTCACCAAGCAACAGACCCAAGCCACTGTTAAGACAGAGCTCAGCAAAGGAACCAAGAAATCTGTAAGGCAAACATAGAACCAATTAACTCTTTAAAAAAAAAAAAAAAGCCATCCACATGAGAACAAAAGAATATCAAGAGTGGTTCTCTTGTCCTTAGTGCCTGAGAGGGACACTGTGGGGACAAATCCCATTTTGCAACTGCATAGTGTCACTTCACAGCTTGATAAGCAAGTACTAGGATCAGGGTCCTTGGGGACCTTGGCATCTGTTTCCAGAGAGACCACATGGGGCAGTAGCTCCTCCTGTCTCTGACTCTACAGGAGAGAGCAGTGCCTGGTTAAGTCCAGGTTAGTCTGGCTAATGAGGCAGCTCATGATTGAAGCTGGTTTTCAAAATTATCAAACCCAAACCAAGCGTGGACAGCTCAAATATTTCATGGTTGTGTGCCTCATTTCTCGCCTACCTAGAACAATGATGCTGAAGATCCTCAAAAGGGGAGTCTGGATGTCTTTGCAGGGATATCAAACCATCTATCAAACTTGTGCCTCACAGTGCTCATGATAGGCTGTGCCATGACACCAAAATGCTAAGTCAACAGTTTGACAGCTTCAAGCTCAGGGCACAGTTGTGCCCTTCCCTAGGGCTCTGCAACACATCTAGACAATACCAGTTCTACAAGGAGCCTGCTGGCAAAAGTACACAGCTTGTTGGAGAAAAGATTCACCTCTGCCCCCACTGGCTATGCGATCTTGGTCAAATAGTCTAACCTCAGGTTTCTCACCAAACAAGGAGCTCCTGGGAGGCAGGGGCACTGACAGGTAATTCCCCAACTGGTCGCTCTACTGAATGGTGTAATGAGATCAGCAAAGAGACTGTTCCTATTTGATACCTACCTGTTCTGTTCTTCAGAGGGCGCCTCTGAACCCTCACTTCTGCAACAGCAGCAATAAGTGAGCTGTTCCCATCACGTTTACTAACAAGATCTATTATTTTGTCAGTGATTTCCTTGATAGGGTTTCCATCATCCCGTATGTCTTCAGCAGACTGGAAAAAGAACAACCGTCAGACTTGACTTAGGGGGATGCTCAGAAGTAGCCTTTACTTGAAATTATATGACAACATATATATGTAATGCTTTCTTTCAATGTATTTGCACAGTCTTGATACTGGCTGACATTTACCTCCCTTGCAATCAAATGATTAGGTATAAATAGGTCTTATACTTACAATGGCCACATGTATTTCATTGCTTGCCAAAGGAGAAGGCTCACAAGCTATGTAGATTGAATATTCAGCAGAAACATTCTTCAAAATATTCAAATTCCTCAATTCACTGCAAATGTGCTCCGTAGTAAGACCCTAAAATAATTTTTTAAAAAATCCACAGGCATGTAAGATATCAGAAGGAAAGAAGAAAAAAAAACTGATGTTCTCTTCAAATTTTGGCTAAATTCAAGCCTCACTTAGCTAGAAGACAGGAATTCAAGAGAAGTAGATCCTAGCTTGTGACATTCCTTCTTTTAAACAAGCAAACACACTTAAAGCTGTTACGTACCGGTGACATCATCTCCTTGTTAAAGGTAAAGGTGATGTTTGCACAGTTATCCTGGTAATAGGAGTCAGAGGTACACTTAGTCTTCACTGGCTGGAGACTAGAAGATCGACACTCGCCCACTCCCGTGCAGGGGCGGACAAAGCACTGGTCATCCAGGATGGGGATGCAGCTCTGCCCACTGGGGCACTCACTGTGACCCTTGTGGAGCAGGCACGGTCGAGGGCCACACCAGACCTGGAAAGAGTAAAAAAGGAGCTGAGCAGGAACATCCACCCACAATTTCAGAGCATAGAACTGCAGCAGCCCTCACAACCTACCTTTGAGCAGGCAATCCGTCCATTCAGGCACTGGCAGGTGTTACAGTCGTCATCCCATTTGGCCCCATCGGGGATCACTCTCCCCATGGTGATGCAAGGTCTCCCTGAAACTGAGAGGTGGAGACGTGTGAGTAGGAGTTTCTTTTTCTGTAGAGTGGATTACAGTTCTTAATCCTTCACTTCCTCCCTGTTATGAAACGGTCATACATGTGCCCTTTGCCACATGGCAACAGTTCCTCCCACAAGAAGCACGTGTTTGTCCTACCCCCACTGACTTCACTTGGCCATTTGACTTATTTTGACTAATGCAATGTCAGCAGATGTGACCCAAGAAACCCTTTAACTTGACTTTCCCCATTGAGTGTGGCCTCTCGTGTACCTGCCATTTGCCATAAGAAGAACAAACCCCAGAGATGGCTGCTGGCTGGTCAACCTGAGCCTGAGCATTGTGGCACAATTGCTCTGCCCACCCATGCTACAGGCAACAAAAATAAATGCTTACTACAAACCCATGAGGGTTAAGACGGTTGGTTACACAGGATTATCTAAGACCAGTGGCTACCCTGTTTTGGGAAGACCCACTTCTACTTTCCTGTAACCCCTACTCTGCATTCCCTCCTTGAACACAGTGCCCACCTGTAAATAAACTGATGGCTACGATGCCCGCTCACCCCAAAAGACACATGGGCAGCCAGGACTTGGCACACATACCTTCCTGGCACTTGGCACCGCTGTGCCCCAGAGGACAGACACACTGGTAGCCATTGATCTCATCCACACAGGTTGCTCCAAAGGCACAAGGTGAAGACTGGCATTCATTGATGTCTAGGAAAAATGGAGTTTAAATTTAGGCTTCCATTGGGGAGTAGCAAAGGTTTTGTTTGTTTTCTTGACATAGAAAAGCATTCAAATCATAATTACAAGCTTGGTGCGTTTTCACTCATGTAACCAGTACCCAAGTAAAGAAACAGATCATTAATCTCCCAAAAGCCTCTATCAGTCACTGACCCCCAAAGATCACCACTGTCCTGACTTCCAACAGCTGAGAGCATTTTAGGAGGCAACAACTTTTATTTAAGTTCCTTTCTCTAACACTGCAGTTTAGAGCAAGGCCAGCAAACTTTTCCCCAAAAGGGTCAGAGTAAATATTTTAGGTTTTGCAGGGCACAAGGTTTCTAACACAACTACTCAATTCTATTGTGGTGAGTAGCCATAAACAATAGATAAACAAGTAAGTGTGGCTGCGTGCAATAAAACTTATAAGAACAGATGGTGGGCCAGATTTGGCCTTCAGGCTGTAGTTTGTCAATCTTATTTAGAAGTATGAAACAGATAAGCCTAGTGCTAAAGTCTGCTTCATCCCATATTGGAGAACTGCAAGCACCTATAAAATATCTAACAATTTGGGGACGAGAACAAAATTAATCCAACTATCCTATCATATTTTTGGTTTAAAAAAAAAGTGTAAAAATAAAGTAAGGGAAGAATAGTTTCAGCTTCCTGAAAAATTGCATTGTCTGCCTCCCACTTTTTATTTCTCTGGAGCCTGATCAAACCCATTGCAGCTCAGCCTTTGTAAATCACAGATTCAGGCCCTCCCATTTGTGTTAGCTCTGTCCTAGTCCTACAACAGGAGAGTTGTGGTTAGATTCCACTTGCCCATTCATTATTCATGTTAGTCATGAGGAGAAGCACACTTTTCTCAGAGCCCCAGTATAGCTTAAATTGTCAGATTCTGTGGCTGGCACTCTCCCCAAGAGCAAGGAAGGCTGCACCACCCAAGGACTACCAGCAAGTACTTGGGAGGATCTAGCAGAAGCACCTTAATCCCAGCTGGAGGCAGGAGATTACTTGCTTTGTCAAGATTACTTAAAGTGAACTGTAGCCTTAATTGTTTTTAAAGATGAAAAAAACGAATCTCAGGCTGAGGAGTGGAACAGGAAGTAAAGGAGTAAAGCTACTGGCAAAAATCAGATGGGGGCAGTCCTTACTTATTCTGCAGTCAGGCCCAGCAAAACCCGGAGCACATTCACACCGGTACCAGTTGTCTCCATCAACACAGGTGCCACTGTTGTAACTAAGAAGAAAACACAGACGGCCTCAGTTACCAGACATCCAGTCCCTGACTCCAGCTGCCCAGTCATGCATGCAGCCATGCCAGTTACAGTCAGCAGCTCTCACCCCTGGCCAGAGTTGCCGTTGTCTGGGGAGCTTTAAAAATACTGATGCCTGGGTCCCGCCCCAAGAGAATCTAATTTCTTGGGTCTCGGTTGCAGCCCAGGCATTGGGACTTTTAAAAACTCCCCAGGTGATTCCTGGGTACAGCCAAGGTTGAGAATCGCTGCTCTAAATGAAGATATAACCTGGTTAATTAAAGTGTGGTCGCAGAGCAGCAGGATGGGTGTCACCGGGGAGCTTGTTAGAAAAGCAGAGCCCCACCCCAGATCTCCTGAATCAGAACCCACATTTTAAACAGGATCTCTGGGAGATTCTCATGCAGATTACTTCAAAGGTTGTCACACTTACCAAGGATGTGGGCTGCAGTCATTGGTATCTGCAAAGACAAGACAGCAAGGAGGTCTTCAACAGGGAAAGGGGTCTTAGCCCTAAGTAAAAGCACTTATTTCCATAATACTCAAACGATAAAATCAACGTTAACACCAGCCAAATATGCTTAAAACCTCTGCTAAATTGGAACCAGGCCTGCACCACACTCAGTTTCATTTGCCGTGGGACATATGTACACAGGAAGAGGCCCTGGTTAGGGAAGAAGGAGTGTGAGAATGGAAGGAGGCAGGGCTGCTAGTCAGACCCAGAGCTGGGAACCAAGACGCCATCTGTCTCCACTTATCTTCATCGGCAACTTTCTCATGCCCAGGTCAGGGCTGTATCCCATCAAGTCATTAATATGGACCCAGGTGATACAAAAGCAGACATCAAACAGTGAGCGCTGCTTCTGGTTTCGATTGCAAGTCCCCAAGGGTGTCAGGATATGTTCCAGGAGCCCTGGGAGAGTTCAAAGGGGAGGACACTCACTCTGAGTACAGATGGGCCCTTCCCAGCCTTCTTTGCAGACACATGTGAAGGTCTCGCCGTTGACCACACAGGTGCCCCCATTATGGCAGGGGTTGGGCAGGCAGCTACTGTTTCTGGCTACAAGGCAAAAGCGGACAAGACCACCCTCTGAGGATCCAGAAATAGTCTGGAGGGGCAAAAACTAGACCCAGAAAAAAAAAAAGATAATAAAATCCAGGAGCATGTCCGGGAGGATGACATGCTCATTCAGGTGGCCATGCCCACTGCAAATCCCACAAGGGGCAGAAAGTTACCTATGTTACAGGTCGTTCCTTCCCAGCCACCAGGACACATGCACTTAAATGCATCCCCTTCATCATAGCATGTGCCACCATTGTTGCATGTGGCCTCATCACATTGGCTGTCACCTGGAGGAAGAATCTCAATGTGAGTCCCAGCAAGCCCCCTCTCCCTACAGAAAACAGAAGCAGGACCCAGGTGCCCAACACTTACGTGAGTGGCAGGTCTTTCCTTTCCATCCATTTTTGCAGTCACAGTAAAAGTCATTGACCAGATCTCGGCACGTGCCCCCATTGTGGCAGGGGTTTTGGCTGCAGTCATTAATATCTAGAATCAAAGAGGAGAGGCTCAGCCAGGAGCGGTGGCACATGCTTGTAATCCCAGCACTTTGAGAGGCTGAGACTGGAGAATCACAAGTTCAAAGCCAGCCGCAGCAACAGCAAAGCACTAAGCAACTCAGTGAGATGCTGTCTCCAAATAAAACACAAAATAGGGCTGGGGATGTGGTTCAGTGGTCAAGTAACCCTGAGTTCAATCCCCAGTACAAAAAAAAAAAAAAAAAAAAAGAGGTTCAACTGAAATGGATTCCCGGGACTGTTTGCAACACTTAGGAGCTAAGCTTTCCTACAGCAGCAGCCAACCCCTGCTTTCCATCCCCCGGGATTCCAAAAACAGCCTAGTAGCCTCAGGACTTCAGCACAATCACCATTTTCTAGGAATAAACGAGCTCCCAACTGAGTGACTTGAATGCCACAGGTCAGAAAAGGGTTTGCAGTCCTCTGGAATTCCCATGGAAGTTGAAATCAAGATGGACAGAGATTAAAATCAAAACAAAGATTCCTCTCCTTGCAAGAAGGGATATGTATCTTAATTACCAATCTTAATTCTATAGCTCCCTGGAAGTTCCTCCCCACTGGCTGTCACTAGCATTAACACATCCAAATAGGACAAGTGATGAGGTTTCATTACAGAAATTATTGGGATCTTACTTCCAGAGGTTTCTATTACAATGAAGAAAACAAGTTTTCCCAAGTTAAGCAGGGACCCTCCCACACACCTTCTGCAACCCAGAGTGGTCAGCCCCCAAATAACCACGGACTCACTGGTTTCACAGTAGGCCCCCTCCCAGCCATCACTACAGATGCACTTGTAAGAGTTGACACCATCGATGCAAGTGCCACCATTTTTACAGGGGTTGCTCTCGCAATCATTAATATCTGTGAAAGAAAAAAGAAAAAATGAACTGAAGGACGAGTGCTGATTTTCACTGCTGCCTCCCGAGAAAATGCACCTGGCACTTCAATATGCTCAACTCCATTAGGATAATTTATTTAATTAGGTGGGTGGCTAATAAAGCAGAGGCTTTCCTCATTTTATTTATTGCCCTCACATGACAAAGTCAACCCGGTGGGCTTAGGGAAGAAAAGAGGGCCCCTTCAAATTAGTGAGATTCCAGAACATTCTAAAATAGACCTCATGGCTCAGAGGCATCTGAGTGGTTGGATAAATTGAATGCAACCTCAGCCTCAGATCCCAGATGTAAGGATAAACTTTAGTTTCCAATTAAAGGGATTCTCAAAAACTCTAAGCCGGGCAGCAGCAGGGTTGGGGCAGGGGCTTCTTACTTTCATGGCAGTACGTTCCCGTGAAGCCTTTATTACAGTCACAGGTGAATTTGCCTCCCGACTGACTCTTGCACTTCCCATGGGGACCACAGACGTTAGAGGAGATATACCGCACTCCTTCCGGTGTGTCATTGGAAGCCATGGCCACAGTGCAGCTGTCAATCACTAGAAGACAGGCTGGAGTTCAGATCATAGCCATGGACCCACAGACACAGCATCCTAAGCAAAGCGGGTAAAGCACACCTGCCATACTGGAGAAGGGCACCCTTTGGCTAATGAGGATGTCAGGCGGCACCCCAGGGACCAAGACTCCAACGAGCCTGGTAGCACTATGATAAGCAAAGTCAAACTCCTGGTAGATGGGATTTTTAAAGCATTTTGGTCCGATGCTATCAGGAAGCCTACCTGCCTATGAGCTCCTCTCATCCCACCTTTGACATTACCCGATTTGGTAAAATGCCTACTGAGGAAAAAAAGACCAATTCTACTTCTTTCCTTCCTTCTTAATCAGACTTAAGCAAGGCTAAAGTACAAATCTATAGAAGCTTTAAGATGGTGCCACCTAATTTGGCAACCACAGGCCACATGTGGCTATTTAAACAGTGTGGCTAGTTGCACTAGTCCCATTCTAAATGCTCAGTGACCACTGTAGCTGTAACCTGATGCAGACACAGAACATTTCCAATGTTGCAGAGTTCTACTGACAATGCTGCTCTGAGGAATTTGTCCTGGTGTTGCAGATTAGCCCACCCCAGAACTGGAGTGATAAATGGATTTCACATTCTCTCCCCTGGGCTACTTGTACATGTGGTTTTCCTGCTGACCAGTCTAAACAGATCATTTCCACTTGCTCTGGCTTCTCTAAGCACTCAGATAAAATAGTTCCAACCTACAAGTCCCCCTTACCCTACACTACTTCTAAGTGCATTAAGGGGAAGTGGCAAATGGGGGACACAGGAGGAGGTCTGGAGACAGCCAGGTCCTCGGAAGGGGTGTACCTTCACAGGGGGTCGTACGGCAGTGGTCTTTCAGGTGTGAGCAGTTCTTGCCCTCATAGTCCTCGGGGCACTTGCAGAAATAGTCACTGGCACGATTGTAGCACTGGGCACCATTCTGGCAGGGGTTGGGCTCACAATAATCTATGTCCAGCTGCAAGTACCAGGAGTAGAGAAGAGGGATCAAAGTAAAACAAGGTGTCAAGATCACTTCTCTGGGGCAACAGACACTGGAATGTGATCCCTTCCATATACTTGTAGGAGGAGACACTTGGATGGAATACATCTTTATGCCCTAGGTACTGTCATGGTTCAGGTAAGCAATTAAGAAAAATGAAAGAGTGGGAAAGAGCAGAGTCCAAGGTACAAAAGGAAACACAAAGCCAAACAGATGCGCACCAAGAAGAAAACCATTCATCAATAGCTCCTTTCCATCAACATTTGTCTAGTAAAGATTCATTAGTCAACAGGATGTTAATAAATGTCACAAGACCCCAAACACAAGAGCAAAGAATTGGGTGTGTGTGCGGGTGGGCGAGGGGGAGGATCTGCTATAAATATGTGGCCATCTGAGGTTTTTGCCTCCACTCACCTGACAGAGGTTTCCAGAGAAACCAGTGGGACACAGACACTGGAATTTGTTGATTTCATTCTGACAGTGACCCCCATTCAAACAGGGGTTGCTGGCACATTCATCGATGTCTCTCTCACAGTGATCGCCTGCATAGCCAGGTGGACAGATACAGCGATAACCATTAACCAAATCCTGGAGGAGGAGAAGTGGGGGGAGAAACACATGCTTTTTTTTCCTATATAGTCCACAAACACAGAGCTTCAGAGATTTAGCAGGATGGCTGTGGTTCGGCTGATTCACTGCAATAGCTAAATGCCAAGCCTCTCAACCCAGTTAGGAGTTTCTGCATGCATGCCTTTAAAATGACTCCCAGGAGGCTGAGGTAACATGAGCCCTACTGAAACTTCCAGGGACTCACTTTTCACCTGCATTTTTAAGTTTCATGGGGACAGAGCTCTCCCGGCATCACATAAATTTTAAATTGGTTGTCAATTGTCAAGGCTTTCATTTAAGCAAAGATTTACGTACCCGACAGGAAGCATCATTCTGACACTGGCCAAGGCAATCGTTAATATCTAAAAAGTAAACAAGTCATCCAGTTAAAGAGGCACTTTGCATTGAAATTGGGCTTAATTGAAAAGCCCTCTTAGCTCTGGACAGATAAAAGTCTCAAATCAGATTTCCTTCTGCTTCCCTGTGAGATAAGGTTATTACACTGGGTGGCGACCCTCCCTAATTCTTCCAGACCAGACTGGAGGGAGTGAAACTTCACATCATTGTTTTAGCCTCCTTATCAGAATATGGCCAGTTTTAACAGCTAATGAGCCTGAGAAATCCTACATTTTCCTTGCTACACTGACCACTCCCTCTCCAAAAACATTCCTGGGATAAAGTTCTTTACTCAGTGGTAGAGTAGCTTGCCTAGTACATGAAGGACTTTCATTTTGAGGTTCTGTCTCCGGCACCTCAAAATGAAAAAAAGGAAAAAAACAAAACCCACTTAGAACCAGAGCCCGAGAATAGAGGGGCAAGAAGCTTCTCAATACCCAAGTTTCATGAAAATCAAAATTGAAACAAAAAACACTCACTTATGTCACAATTCTGACCCATCCAGCCTGGAAGGCAATCACAGTAGTAGCTTGCAATCAGATTCTTACAGGATTTGGCATTTACACAAGGTTTGGCCTCACATTCATTTGCATCTGAAAGGAGACAAGAAGGAGTAGTAAGAAATAGAGTTCTACCCCCCCACTCCCCCCAAAAGAAACACCCTACTAGCGGAGTTGGTCTGAAATATGAGACATTTTAACAAGCTAGCTAAATAAGAAATAGTAGGTTCCTTCTATTCAGAGCATCCGAGCCCTCTCTCTAGCCTTTATCCAATAAGAAACGCTAATTGATAACTTTCCGGCTGCTGGTTAACAACTGGCCCCCAACAGAATAGCAAAAAGCCACCAGGCATTTCTAGGCAAAACCCAGCACAGCCTAGTTGCTGGGATTTAAATGTGGCAAAAAGAATGCAGACAGCTCATTCCTCATGAGATCATCCCCTTTTGGAACCCAGCTGAACCCTCCTCGGACAGACGATTGACATGGTTCAAGGAATCCCACGACTTTCCCACAGGGCCTAAAAAGGCTAGTCCATTTGCATTCAAGTTATTTCTCCCAGGCCTGCTGGACTCTTGCTAATAAATTACTTCTTAGTATGGTGGAGTGTGAACTCACACCGCTGGCCACATGCTCATCTTTCTTCACAGTTTTGATAAGTATTGGTTCAGGAATGAGAGTCGTAAGAATTTTCTTACCTAACTGGCACGTCTTGCCAGTCCACTGGGGAGGGCACACACACTTAAATCCGTTAACCAAATCGAGGCAGGTGCCCCCATGAGAACAGTTATTTGGAGAACAGTCATCAATATCTGTTTAATGAGAATTGAGAAGAGCAACAATTTCATTCTGTTTGGCAATTAGATAATAAAATATCACCCCTCACAGGAGGGGCTTGTGCCTAAAAGCCAGATACCTGTTATAAGCTGCCACTACAGGGCAAGTGGGACGGTGATAAGGCTGAAGCCTTGATTTTAGCTTTAAATCCCCCAGTGCCCCAGTTCATCTAATCCCCGCCTAAGTAGTGGGGGAGAAAGAGACAGCTGGATAAAGCACAGCATCAACCCGGTGGGAACAGGAGACATCCATACCTGCCTAATCTTTATTTGTAAAGAAATAAAGATGGCTAAGAGGTTATACCAAAGAAGTAAAGAAAAATAATTTCTTTATGGTGGAAAACCTCATTCCTCTGAATTGCTTACAGAGTTTTCCAAAAATAACCCATCTAGGTGCCACACCCCTCGTGCCTGCACCAGACTGCAAAGATTTTAATTCATTTACAGCCTGTGCCACATGCTCTGAGAATTTGCTTCTGAGTCTTCATGACAACCCTTAGATATAGAAATTGCTACGATCCTGTTTGATCAGGACACAGGGAGGTTATGAGGCCTGCCACAGTTCTATAAGTCATGGGAGGGGGTCCTAGTGCAAGCCCAGGCCATCTGACCCCAGAACCCACATCCTTAACCATGCTGAATGCTGTTCTCAGGGTAGGCAACTTGTTTTCAGGTCTGGCTGCACTTAGAATTCCAGCTCATTAAAGGCTATGCCTGTCTAATTCTGGAGGGAATCCACTCACTGGATCCAGAGACCCCACCCCAGGTGGTTTTGACATATGGCCTAGTCTCAGCCAAACTATCCCTGTACCCAGGTCCTTGTCGTCTTAGGGACCTATGATAAAATCCAGTATGAAGTCAGCCGCTCCAAGGCTAAAAGAGAGTTAATTAGGATTGGGAGGAGACAGAGCTCCAGGAAGCACATGCAAGGAATGAGCTCTTCCATGAAACACTGCTGCCAATCACAGATACGTATACCACCCTAATGGGTAGGAACGAGGTGCTGGGAGACTTCCAAGTACCCAAGCCACCAGACTGCTGAATGCACCCACCCCTCCCACACTCAGACATGTCACTAAGTCATTAACTTTGGACAAGTCCAGATATCTCCCCCCAACCCTCTATCACAGCACAGTGACCCCCAGAATAGACATAGGCCCAAACCTGCACTTACTTGTGGAGCATGTAGGCCCAGTCCAGCCGGGAGAACACTCACACTCAAACCCCAGGGAGGTTTCCTTGCAGCTGCCCCTATTGTGGCAGGGGTCAGAGAGGCAAGCATGCTCAGCTGCAAAGACCAAGACAGCAATCAGCAAAGGATCCACTTCACGTCACACTGCCCCCATCCCATCCCCACCCCACAACCAAGTCCCACACTTGGTCACCAGCTCATGTATATTTGAAAAAATAAAAGCAAGCATGTAATGTATCCCTGCTGTGTCTAGGGGAGAAAGGAAGTCACCTTCTCACTGAGCCACATTCCAGTATATTTTGGAATTGGGGGTCACTGCATCTTATGCTGCCTCTTATGCTAATCAGCATCGCCCAAAAAACTTTAGGGACTCCTCAGGCGCGGTGGCGCACGGCTATAATTCCAGCACTTCAGGAGGCTGAGACAGGAGAATTGAGAGTTCAAAGCCAGCCTCAGCAATGGCGAGGTGCTAAGCAACTCAGTGAGACCTTGTATCTAAATAAAGCACCAAAAAAAAAAAAAAAAAAGGACTGAGGATGGGGCTCAGTGGTCAAGTACTCCCGAGTTCAATCCTGGATACCAAAAAAACTTTAGGGATTTGAAGTTTCAGAGACCCATGGAAGAACTATAAGTCTTAACTTTGGAGGATATTTTCATCTTTTTACATATCCTTAAAGAGTGTGTGTGTTTTAAGCTGAGCATACCAAAAGGCAAAAAAACAACAAAGAAAAATGAACCCAAGGGATCTTATCCAGCTTGGACCACTTACCAATTTCACAGTTAGGTCCTGAATATCCCTCAGGGCAGGAACATTGATATTTGTCAGGACCTGTGTTGCTACAAGTTCCCCCATTGAGACACGGCTGATGAGTTCCACAATAATTGAGATCTGCCCAAAAGACCCCAAAGTCACAAAAAGACAACTGTAAAGACTGCTACCTCGTCATGGTTCTAGCCCCACTCCTCTTTTAAAAATAGAGCCAAAAATAAATGAATAAACGACCCTGTAGCATTAAAGGCAAATTCAAACAGATTTAGAAGGAAAGCCCCTGCAGAAGGATGAAGTGGGCTGGAGATGTAGCTCAGTGGTAGAGCACTTGCTTAGCATTCTTGCCCAAGCCCCAATACATGGGTTAAGGGGCGGGGGGGGGATAAATCAAAGTAAAAACCAGTTTACTGCTGTTCTACCCCAAGATCTCATGTTGCTTCCAAGGCTGGCAACCAGCCCCTGGATCCCTCCCTGATGGGCGTACCTTTGTCGCAGAGCTGACCGCCCCAGTTGGTCTCACAGAGGCACTGCCAGGGTTCGTTGCAGGTGCCGTGGACGCAGCCCGGGTGCGGGATGCACTTATCACAGTACAGGCCTTGCCAGCCATACTGGCACCTGCAGACAGACAGCACACCCCCACTTAGCCTTGTGAACACCAAGGGGGACGTGCATGACTAAAGCAGAAGACTATGAAGTCCAGGCTGTTTGTTTTGTTGTGGGAGACAGGACAGTACACTTGCAAGGCCTGTCAGGGGCTCCTTGTGAACAAACATTTTCACAGTTGAGCCGAAATCCCCTTCCATCTCGACAAAAGGAGGGCTGTCTAGGGAGGGGCCAGCGTAGGGTGCCCTCCACAAAGCCCCTCTCAGGCTCCCACGAATGAGCTGAGGGTGAGGACATGGAATAAATCAATCCCAGGACCTTGTTGGGACAGACCATAGAAGGAAAGGACAACAATAGATGTGCAGAAGTCCCCACCAATGTTGCGCTTGCAGCTCCGCCCAGGCTCTTTGTCTCAACAGCAAGTCACAACCCCAGTGCACAGATGCAACAAGATGCCAAGGGCAGCAAGAAAGAGCTGAGCGATGACACTTTAGGAAAATCAAACGGGAGGGAGAGGGAGCACCCTCTCTTGGCAAAGACCTGGGTAGGATCTCTAAACTCAATTCTGCAGAAAAGGGGAGGGGTAGCAATGGCACTTGGAACCAATTCCACAGATAATTTATGAGTCATTACCGTGGCCATGGCCGTTCATGCTAATTTAGTTATTTCTCACTTTGTAAAAAAAAAAAAAAAAAAAGAGAGAGAGAGCAAGCGAGCAGCAGTCAAAAGTACTTTAGTTTTAGGGGAGCTGAGTTTTCCTTATAAGCATCTTGTTCATTAGACTTTTAAGGCCAAATGGTGTCTCCGATCCCCACACAAAAACAAACATAAACCTTCACTTGGGGTGGAAGAGAGGGCAGGGACTTATTTCAAGCTCTCTGAAACTTTAACCGCCTTCTCTAAAATCCAGCTCTAACAAAAGGGATGGGAGAAAGGCAGGGGACACCACCAGCTAACCTCAGGGTGAAAAGAAACAGGAGTGAACTGAATATGGACCGGCAGAGGACCAGGGAGAAGCCAAGAGAACCAGCTGCCTGGTAAGCTGCTCAGTTGGAACTCAACAAAAATAAACGTCCCCTTCCACCACCCCCCACAAGGAAAGGCTTTTGGTTTCCAGAGAGCTGGAGGCAAGCTAGCGAATCCCTGTCATGGGAAAATTATAGGGATCTAGCTAATAGCTAATCACCCACGGCTGAAAATGGATTAACCCCTGAGAATACTGACTAACCACTTCCTAACTTCTAAAAACACCCCAACCACACCCAAACACAAAGAACCACTAGAATGTGTGGTTTAAAATTAATCAGACCCAGGATTCTGGTTCATGTAAAATAGACCCTCCATCTAAATGACAAGTGACTATTTAAAGGAATAAAACAAGAACAAAATAAGTCATCTGGTAGAAATAGTTTTTTAAAAAGCAGACATCCAAGTCAGTGGGAGGCAGGGAGCCATTCTGTGAGGTTCGTATTCTTAGTCCGAAAAATAATTCCAGGGAATTGATTGGGAAATATATGGCAATATTCTTGCTGTCTTCCCTTATCCTTCCAAATTAAGGATGGCTACACCTCTTCAATTTGCCTAATAAAAGCAAGGAGAGACAGCTGAGGACCCAACCTAACCTCTTAATGAGAGCTCAATCCCCAAGCATAAAACAGCAACCACAAGAGGACACGGATGACTTCAAAAGAAAACAAATAAAAATACTGACCCTAAAAGAGGCATTGACCAAGTTATCCCAGTTTAATAATATATGAATAAGATTCTCATGAGAAATTGAAGTGACTTTCCTCATAGGATGATTCATAATTAAGTTTGATATTATTGGCAGGCTTGCAACGAAACAAGCCTGTGCACCTGGGAAGAGGGAACCCAGGTCTACTTGGGATCAACAAAACCAGGGAAGTTTTCCCGCGTGGGAGAGGATGAGAAAAAAAAACGCAAAAAAAAAAACTGTGTAATACATAACCCAAAAGACAACTTACAGGTAACTCGCCATTCAACTATTTCTGGAACAGGACATAATCTGAACTTCCTTAGCTGGAAGGTTCTGTTTTGATTTTCTTTCAAGGCAGGGAGAAGGAACTGGGCTGGGAGACTATGCAAATACCGCGTGGGAAAGTGGCACCTTAAGTAAATAAGGGCACCAGTGCATGTCTGGGCAGGGAGTGGGAGGTGAGACTTCGAAAGAGAAAGGGCTAAATTCTAGAAACAAAGCCTGTTGTTCTGGCTGGGAGGGCCCTCCCCGGCACAGCAGTGTGTTTATTTTGATGACAACAGCACAAATCGTGGTTGGCCTCCTTGATACTCAGATGATACTCATCTGAGCAGGCAGCAGGCTCAGAGAGTCCCTAATAGTGCTGCCTTTCTTACTTTCTCCAGAACACCCTTAATTAGGGAGAGTTGCCCTAGGTGGATTCCTGCTCTGCGTTTGACAGCAATGTTGCTAAATACTACAGTCAGCTGCCACCCATGGGGATGAGCAGGTGAATCCCCTCGGCCATCCAGAAAATAAAACTCTTGCAGAACTGTAGGAAGAGACAATTCCAGGACAACCTGTTCTTATTTCACTTCCAGCTGCCTTGAATCCCACCTCGGCCTCAAGTTCAGTGTTTCCATTACTTTGGGGAACATACGGAGCTGTGGAATCACCGAGGGAGAACCTACAGGTAATTCTCTTTAAAAGCAGCAGCCCTTAATTTAAACCTGCAAAATCATGTGGCAAGTTTGTCAAATGCAGATTCCTGGGCCAAAACAAGGGAACGGAAATCAGTAGGAGTGGGATGGAGCCCAGGAACCTGCACTTTTAACAAGTTCCCCCATTTGTTTTGGGAATTACACTTTAAATGCTGAGGTTTGATTCCCAAAATATTATCCAACCAGCAATAGAGCATCACTGGGGAGCTTGCTTGAAATGCAGAAACTTGGGCCCATGCCAGCCCCATGGGATCAAGATCTGCATTTTAATGAGGGCCCCAGGTACCACATTCGTTTGAGGTGCACTAGTTTAGAATGTTTCATAAGCTTCCCTTGGCTCAAGTCAGAGCAGCCTTGGGGGCAAAGGTGACAGGACCAAAAGATTCATGTAGTGTCACATTAAATTTGCTGCTCCTTAAAACTGGGGAGGAGGGAAAGATGCTGTCAGAATATCAGGCACTGACAGCATTTCCTGAAATAAGCTTTTCCCAAATTGGCATAATATACATTTCAAGAAGCCCCCAAACCGTCCTGGTCAGGGTAGGTCTCTCCCTTTGGCTTTTGCATTGTTCCTGGACCATAAAAGAACAGACTTCAAAGGCCAGCAGCAAAAGTCTACATTCATCAGGCTCAGCTGACAAGATTCCAGCACAGCCATTAACCTCTCAGCACCGGCCCAGCTCCTGCCTGCAAAGGGGCCAAGAGATTGTACTAATCCCATTCTAAAGAATGCCGGACTTTCCCTATTGATGGGAATAGTGGGGGAGGGCAGGGAGAGAACAGGATGGAAGAGGAGGAGAGAGGCAAAGAAACAAAGCCCCATCCCTCCATCTAGTCCATTTGCACTTTAAGGGAAGATTACGAAATGCGTTATCAATTTACAGAACAGTTAATACATGAAGTCATTAGCTATACCCACAAGTTTCATTTTTTTTCTTTCTTTTCCAAGAGAGAAGGGGTGGTGTGCATTCCAGACAGCTGGCATAATTTAATAAGCTTCGGATGTGCCTATCAAAATGTTAAGCTTTCTTATCCTCCAAGGGGCGGGGGGACATATTCACAATAAAAACCAGTCCTTCGGTTGCATTAAAAGTTTTTTGGGGGAAAAAAAGAAAAGGAAACCACAAAAGACCAGTTTAGTCATTTACCTGCAGTCACCGGGGAGCTTGCAAGATCCGTGCTTGGGACTACAGCCCTGTCGGCAAATAGCTGTAAAAAAATAAAAATTAAAAAAAAGAAAAAGCAGAAGGAGGCATCAGCACACTGCCCATTCATTTTTCTGTACTGCCATCCTCATGAGAATGGCCTAGCACATTACGCCTACAAAATCCACGATTTTAAGAGATCTTGTATCAAGCCCATTGTAAGGAAAGGAAGATGGGAGGAGACCAAATAACAAATCCAGCTTTAAACTTCAAGGCCTTGCTAGCAGATCCTCAAAACATGATACTATTTGGGGACAAAATACAGACAAATGAGGTGGGGAAAGGACCCTCATCCAGTCTCTCTAACTACCCAGCTCTTTACACTCTGCCTGGTCAATTCCCATCCTGCCCATGACCAACCTCACCAAAAGAAAAAGGTATACATAATCCTTCTCCATCCCACCCACTCTGTCCCATTAAGGCATCTTCAGATGAGCTCCAACTTCCTTTACTAACTACCTCCCTCTCCACCAAATGCCTGGTTTCAAACCTCTCAGAGCCAACCAGGCTGACTTCATTTGGCAGGCTAATCCGGTAGCCAGATCCGGTGGTACTTCTGTAAAGTATCCTCACAAAGAATTCTCTACTTCATTCAAAAGAAGCTAAGAAATTGATCTGACATTACAAACATACTAACATTAGAGAGTTTGTTACTGATTTTTAAAAACTATTTAAAATGGGTAGCTCTATTCCTTTTTTTTCATTTGAATTCTTGAAATACCATCTTTTTATTTAAGATGGGGTCTTGCTATGTTACTGGGGCCATCTTAAAATTCCTGTCTCCAGTTATTGAAGAAAGCAGCATTGCCTAAGCAAGCTGCAGATTCCTCATCATGCTCCACCCCTTGGTCATTGTTGAAAACTTTTTTTAAATTTCAGTTTGTCATGAAAGAATTTACCTAATTATGTAAGATAAGCAGAGTACATTATTATTTATCAGGGCATGTATATGGCTAACTAGAATTACTGATCAACTTGCTAGGAATTAGAATCAATGAATTCCAGTAAAGGGGATTGGGATGAAGGCAGCAACAGCTATACTCCTTTGGGTGGGCTCAATCCTCCAGGAGTACAAAGGCTTGGGCTGCCCATTCCCTCTTTCCTCAATTGCCGCCATCCCCAAAGGTGCCGCAAAAGCTTGTTGCAAGGCCACCTGAGCTCAGCGGCTGTTATTTCCTACAGCACTATCTGCTCAGACAGCAACTGAGTCAAGCCTGTCCCATTTGGCATCAAATTCTCTAGAAGCAGAGTCTGAAAAGGGGATTTAGCTATAGGAGGGAGAGAGGGAGGGAGGGAGGCAGTGGGGCAGGGGGAGGAGATGAGCAAGGACCTGGTCTCAGCTGGATTCTGGCTTCAGCCTGATCCCAGGAGAAGCCTTGGAGTGTGAATCTCCTACCACACTGTCAAGGCAAAGGGGGCTGGCCTTTGTACCCCTTCTGGCAGCCACTCACTAACTGTGAGCTAGAGGCATGGAGCATGGAGTGGCTCCTGCTTGGCCAAGGAAAATTCCCTAGAGAAGGAGCAGCTGTGAGCTGTTAGCAGCCAACTCTCACAGCAGCTGGGGGATGGGGACACCAGCTGGTAAAGGGGATCTGACAGGGCACCAACAGCATCTTCAACACTCAGCATCTTCATGCTTCAGTCCTGGATTACAGGCAAAGTCCCATCCTGCCTGAGATAGCAACCTGCCATCTGACTGCCAGTAGGTGAGAACTTAACACCAAAGCAACAGGCAGTCAGGGCTAGTTAACCCGCCCAGCACACACGTACATACACATACCTTTGTTACACTCCGGGCCCATCCAGCCTTCCATGCAAGTTTTGTTGCCATTCTGGTCACAGGCATAATGTCCAAAAAAGTCATCTCTGGGACGGCAGAATTTATTGCAGCCAAAGCCATAATAGTAGTCATCGCAGGTCACACGGATCTGATACTCGAAATGGGCGACCCCTGTGTTCTGCTTCAGTGTCTGCCACTGCCGGCTAGGATTTATCATGCCTGAGTGAGAAGCCTTTTCAATAATGCTATCAGGTTCTAGAGGCAAAAAAAAAAAGGTGAATCACATTAACATTCATATCAGAGCCTCCCACCCTGACCATCTGGCTTTTTTTTTTTTTGGTACTAGGAATGCAGCCCAGGGGTGCTTTACCACTGACCTACATCCCCAGTCCTTTTTATTTTTTTTATTTTGAGAGAAGGTCTAAGATACTGAGGGCCTAAGATGCTAAGGCTGGCCTTGAACTTGTACCCTCCGGCCTTGGCCTCCCTAGTTGCAGGGAGGTGTGTACCACCACGCCCAGCCCATTTTTTTAAAAAAATAAAGTGTGCATGCACATGGTATGAAATTCAAACAGCTGCATAAAAGGGCAGAAAATAGAAAGTTCATATCCTTCCCTTAGAGGCCACCAATACCACTTATTTCACCCTCTTTAATAGACATATATCTTATTTGTCTGGAAACAATTACTTACCTAGTCTCTAACCTTATGGGTATTCAGGTTGAAACCTTTTGTTTTTAAAGCCACAAGAAGCATGTCGAACATACCGCCCGTGTATGTGGTTCCAGCGTTAAGAAACATCCCACAAATGGAAGTGTTGAATCAGTATGTGCATAACTAATCCACTCTGTCCACAGACCATCCTAAACTGCCCACCAACAAAGCCCTGTCAATTAGTCCCCCTACCAGCACAGGAAACTGCGTTTCCCAGCAGCAGTGCCAATGTCATATACTATCAAACTATCTGATCTTTGCCTGATGGATAAAGAGGAATCTCTTGTTTTAATTGCACTTAATGAAGTAATAAACACCCTTTCAAGGTATTTATCAAACCACTCATATCTGTTCCTGTGACCTGCAACCCATTTCTCTCCATTGCCAACGTTTTTATTACATCATTGGCCATACTGATTTGAACTGCCCTTTAAGGAATATTGCTCTTGAAGAAAAATTGTAGGAAGAAAAATTTTACTATTCCAGATAAAGGTTAGCAATCTTCTGGTTTTAAAATTTTGTGCCTTTAGAAGGTTTGTCCATGTTAAAACTTCATTGAAAGCCAAGGAGTGAACTGAGTTACATAAAAAAAAAGTTGGTGGATGTGATGGTACATGCCTGTAATTCCAGCTAATTGGGAGCTGAGGCAGGAGGATCACAAGTTCAAGGCCAACTTAGCAAGACCCTGTTTCAAAATAAGAAAAAATTTTAAAAGGGCTGGTAGATTATTTGCCCAGCATGTCCAAGGCCCTGGGTTCAATCCCCAGCACTGCAAAAAATTGTTAACATTCTACCTTTTAAACTGGAATTAAGCTAGTATTTCAATAGCTACACCACAAACTGGATGCATTTCACCTTTCTCCTCTGCACAGAGAGCTGATGAGAGAATAATTACTCCAGTTTAGAGATAAGCAGATTTTTCTTCTTTTCTAAAGTCATGCACCTTAAAGAATGCTAACTGAGCCAGACTTGGTGGTGCACACCTATAATCCCAGTGATCGGGAAGACTGAGACGGGGGATCTCAAGATTGAGGCCAGCCTGGGAATCTTAGCAAGACCCTCTCAAAATTAAAAGGGGACTGGTGAGGTAGCAAGGCAGAGGAAGAATGATTACTGAAGAAAATCAATAATTGATGCGTACAGTCCGAGGAGTTCTCAGGAATAAGAAGTGGCCCCTGCCCTGAGGTCACTTACAATCTAGTGTGAGAGAAAAGACAGGTACAAAAATAGCTCCAGACTCCAGAGCCAGCTCAGGGGAGGGATGTGAACCGGCAAAGAGGCACCAGCTCAACACCCGGCCTGGTACTGTTTGTTTTCTTAAACCTACCAGCTCTAGCCCTTCACCACCTTGTCAAATTCAAGGCCACCTTGGAGAGACAGTATTGGAGCCTACTTGCAATGCCTTTGTGATTTTTACACACCCACACCACTGTTTTTCTAGGCTCTGGGCCTGTGCTCCTTCGCAAAGCTATGCGAGCCCTGTAGGTGAACAGAGTAAGGAACTCCTGGGTGGCTTCATCCACATGCTCCACTTCCAGTGCAGGCCCAGCATTCACCCTGGGGTTCTCCAACTGTCGTGTGGGCAAGACAAGCCTCAGACAAGCCTGCGTACCTGCAGACTTACACCCAGCACACAGGGAAACACTTGCAGGTAACACTTCACTCATTTTCAGTTTTTGCAAATAAACACAGACTAAAGAATGACAAAAATGCCCCTCCTCAAAGTGCGTGTTTGTTCTGCTGGTTCAGTTAGGAGGTGTAGTGGGCTATATACCACGTGGTTACAAGATCTGAATAAAGGAATCATTTCGACATACTAGCTATGGCTCAAAGGCATCCAGCTTCTCTTGGGCTGGTATCAACAACAAACAATTCAGGCAAGCATCCAGTGCAATCCTCAGGGTACAGAAGAAAGACGAGTCTCAGTTCAGTATGTTGTCTACCTATTTCTGGGAAATGCCCTGAAGATGATCACTTCCCAATCTTCAATGGGGCTAACAGAACTATAGAAACAGCTTTGGACCTGCCAAGGCAGGATGCTGGTGTGTCTAGGTCATGCAGAGCAACCTCCCTGCCTGCTGCTTCTTGGCTACCACCTGATTCATGCCTCTCATCAGTTTAGAACATGGTGCACCTGGGATGGCTTTTTTGGTAGTACGGGCTTGTGACTGGAAAGGATGTTAACCCTCCTGCATGAACACCATCACAAAGCACCCATATAACCTGAAGGCCAAGGGGGACAGGGAGGAGGGTCATATGAATACACACCCAGGACAATGCCAACCTGAAAACTTAGATGAGAACCTGAGTGGAGAAGGCCAAGCCAGAAGGAAAACTGGGTCTGAACTATGCCCATTTATGTTTGCCATTAATTAAGCATCACAATAAACTGAAATCATCTGCTCTGGCAAAGAAAAAAAAAACTGGACCTTTAAGTACCATAGTCCTGAAACAAAAGACTCTGGAGGACTACTAGCAGGAGGGTCATCTTTAGAAAATCCCTTCTAACACATGAACAGCACTGGGCGTTTCACTATGCCCAGACTCTGCTCATAGCAAAACTGAGGTGGGAAGAAATTCTGCCTCCACACTCCAAGACCTGCCCCTCATTTACATCTAAAGCCAGGATGTTTACAACTTGCTTGGGTACCAAAGGGCAGCCAGCTCCATTTGAGGTCCTCAACATCCTCAGCTCTGCTCTCATGGAATACATTATTGGGAGGGGCAGAGAGTAAAAAGAACAAGGAGCAAAACATTCCAGGCAACTGCAAACAGCCTGTGCAAAGGCCCTGATGCAGGGTGGAAAATGTGATGAATTTAAGGACAGAAGCTAGGAATCAGACATGGATGACAACATGGCATGTAAGACAGAGACAAGGCTGTGAAGGACAGAACTTGGGAGTCACATACAAACCTATCCCAAGAGCAATTGGAAGCTACTGAATGGTTGGCTTTTAACAGTAAGGAAGACAACCAATATGATGTTCCAAAAAGACCAGGACAGATAGATGGGGGTGGACCAGAGCAGATAGATATAGGCAAATAAGCTTGCAGTTATTTTAAGAGTTCAGGCATGAGCCAACAGTTGACTCTGACCAGGATGGTGGCAGGGGGGATGACAGAAAAAAGCTAGATTTGAGTTAAGAGTTAAAGATTTTCAGAACCTAGAATGTAGTGTAGACAAGAATACTAACAGAGCAGGTATAAAAGGTGCCTTCCAGATTTCTGGCTATGGCACTACGTATCCAAATATTAGTGCTCATCACCAAGAAAGGGCCCTGGGAAAGGGATTGCCCTTGGAGAAGGGAAATCTCAAGTTCAGTTTCAACTGTGGTAAATTTGAAATACTCTGGAAACATCACAAAAGAGAGACTGAACAGGAAAGTGGATAAATCATTCCCACCACATCCAGCACCCCTCTTCATCAGGGCTCAGAGTGTTTCAGTGGCCTGCAATGAATATCCCAGAACCCCATGCCAAACTCCAAAAGTTAAGGTTTCAAAGTACTTTGTTCCTACCCAGTCTTCCTTATCCCTAGCAAGAAATGAGACATCCCAGAACCCCAAACTGGGGCTACCTGGAAATGCAGACAACCTTGAGCAGCTCTGAATGAGCTCTCAGTTTCATGGGCACAGGTCCCTGAGCTGTGCAGCACT
Source organism: Geosciurus inauris (assembly GCA_004024805.1). Lineage (NCBI taxonomy): Eukaryota > Metazoa > Chordata > Mammalia > Rodentia > Sciuridae > Geosciurus > Geosciurus inauris. The sequence goes on from PVHX01004410.1 coordinate 89,536, forward strand.
GGAGGCCCAGGAAATGTTCTGAGGGCATTTAGGATCTTCTCACACATTCCCAACAAGTGTCCTGACTCAGCTCTTATCATAGGTCAGGATAAACCCCAGGAGGTTAACTCTACCAGATATAATTGTTTTAACAGCTAACAGGGAGGAGAACACCATTCACGCACCAGAACATTTGAAGAGCCCATTTCTCTCTGTCCCCACCTCCACCTTCCTAATGTTCATCAGCACCGTGAGCAGGTCACAGTGACATAACAGTCACACAAGCCTCAACATTGCTGGGAGGGGAGAATAAACAGGTACCAATGACCCTAACTACTATCAGCCATAACCAAGGCTGGCAAAGCTCTCCTGCCACCATCCAGACTTACAAACACCTGCCACAGTGGGACAAGAATGCCCTTGGGGAGGATGGCTCAGAACCTGGACTTGCACAAGCTCCCCTCCAAGCAGAGATGCATCCACATAGCTGGAATGATGATACAAAGAAAGAGTGCACTAAATGGCTGGGAACCTCTGTCATGTACCGTGTGGCCTCGAGAGGCCCAATGAGCTACCCATTGAAAGCTGCCCACAGAGCAAAACCCCAGCCCTCCCTGTGCCCACACTGCGTTTTGACCCATCAGATCTATAAAAAAGCAATGTGAGAAAAGAGGAAAGATGGAGAGTATTAGCTGTGAAAACACAAGAAAAGGTCAGTAGAGAAGAAGGCACATGACATTCCAAGAAGCACAGAAAGCAAACACAAGAAGTTGGATTGATTCTTCCTCATGCATGGACCAAGAGATTTCAGTGTGAATCAAGTTTTCCAGTGACAACAACCCAGACTCCACAGGCAAAATAGGAACTTGCAGTTTTGGCTCATGAGGGAAAACATGTTAAGTTCTAACTAAGAGCGAGACTACTGTATAAACCAGACTGCTGCCATTCTAATACAAGCACTCTATGGCCTCCACCAAAACCCACCCCTTCACAGTCCTGAAAAATAACCTGCACTGAAAACAGAGCCATCTTTCAGAAGGGGACAAGGCAGGTCATGGCTGTGGGGCTCTGAAATTCCGCTTCAATGAAAGGTTTGTGGTGCACAGTGTGGGAAACTCAGACAGGCTCAAAGCTCACCTGCCCACCAAGTGAAATTCAAGGTTGGTCTTTAGAGCCCAGCACCATCTTTATGGCTTTATCTTTCTGATGAGAGATTAAACACTCACTTAAAAGTTTAAATGGACTTTTAAAAAGTCACTACTTTGATCCTGTAGCAGTCTACAAGGTTTTAAAGTTGTTAAACCATTAAGGTCTTTATTCCAGAGATAATCTAGGTCCCTTATTCAGGGACTGGGCTAACCGGGAGGCTATTCTGACTACTTAATATTCTAAGCTAAAGTGCTAAGGGAAGTTAAGGTACAGATTCCACTGAAAGACTGGCCCTGGATAGGGGTGGCAGGGATAGATGGCAGCGAGTGGTGGAAGTTCTCCTGAATACTGAGGTAGCAGATACAGGTCCATCTAGCACCATACTTCCTAACATTTAGAGAAGAATCAATGATGTGATACTTACGAACAGTGTCATTACTGGAGTCCCACGCCTCCACAAGCAAAGTATAGGACCTCTGCAAGACAGAGAAGCAACAGGTTAGTGATTTAGAAATAGGAATCAATCAGTTCTCCAACAATTTTTCTCTGGGCCTTCCTGCACACTGCCCCCTGCAACAAACCAAACAACCAAAACAATATTCTATTGGCTAGCACACTGAGGTCTTAGATGTTCAAATCCAGATAAACACCCCTCCTCTCTTCTGTGCTCTTTCCAGACTGCCAAATGACTCCTTTCACCTGGAAACGAACAACTGAGGTCATCATGCATGCCGGCAGCCCAAAGTCCTAATCAGGGAAGGCCACCTCCTATATGGGAGCCCTTGGCATATACTTTTCCAAAACTTTTAAGATCCTAACCTTAGCACACGAGAAAACACACACATACACACAAAGAATTTATTCTAAGCTAACCTACCCAGGTATTTGCACTGAGCGGGTATTGCTAAGGTTACACTTCAGGCCTTGATGGGACAGTCTCCAGGGAGGCCCCCTTTTCCTTTTCAGAACCCCTTTGAAAGCCCTGTCTGTGAGACCATCCCAGCTCCCACAAGTATCAGGTAACTCTAGGAAGCAGGAGGGGGTAGGTGCAAAAAGACTGCTAGAGACAAAGAAGGCAACCTAACTTGGGTGGTGGGACAGAGAGAAAGAAAGTACAAAGGGAAAAATCATCGCATATCCGTGGGTTGTATTTATTGATGAACTTATCTGTTAATAAGATCTAACATTCCAGGAATAATCAGAGCCCACTAACTAAACAAATTCCCTGGATTTTGGCAAGGTGCCAGCTATTATAGTGAAGGCGCTTTTTATCTCCCAGGCTTATCTCAGAATTCCACCTCTCTGCAAAACCCAAAGCTATTAGCAGCTTTCCGATTTTACTCAAATCTTCATTTGCAATGTACCATGAGGTTAGTCTAACAAAACTCCAGCATCTTGGTAAACCTGTCTCAGGACTGGGGTAACAGACATGAAGCAGGTGGAGAGAAAAGGGAAAAAAAGAACCCATTTTTGCATCCCCTGCTCAGCCACTGTCAGAAACCAACGCACAGAAAATAGCGTGTATTGTTTAAATACCATACACCACAAAAACTGCTGCCAAGAGAAGGCACCTACAAGGGAAAGGCAAAAAAGGGGGGCGGGGGAGTTTCATTCATCACTACTCTAGGGGTGACACAGCAGGTCATCTCTGAATATAAAAATATCTTGTGATAGACCCTGCCTTGGAATTCAGCCGAAATATGTTTCATACTCCAAGCTGAGTAGGATTCCATTTCGTTCACTGATAACTGTGGGAAAATGCTCACAAAAAGCAAGCAAAACCGGGCAAGCCGGGGCACATACCCAGCTCTCTCCTGCTAGTGGCCATTGGTCCAAACACATTGTTGTCATCGTTAATATTTTATTAGTGAAAGTTACACCTTATTTACAACCTCTTTAAGTTTCCTAGGACTTCCTACAAATTACAGGACTCTTCCTGATGGGCAGCAAGAAATTACATTTCTCTACTGATTTGAGGCTACAGCCAAGTCGAAACGAGGCCAGATGTGTGGCTGATTCTGTATAATTAAGCCCTTCATTTGCTGGTCACGTTGAGGCCCACATCCTCCACTTCAACAATATTGCTGTAATTAATCCTCTGATTAAATGCATTGATACCAAGAGTTTTGATAGACTTGCACAAGCGCTAAACACATAATACCCAAATGCCACAGCAAGGGAAGGCACCCTGGGACTGAGCTGGCATGGCAGTATAGTACCATTTAATACTAAGGCAGAAGGTATCCTTAGGTCTTACACCAGGACTTGGAAGACCAAGTAGTGTATCAAGCTCAGCCTGTCCTCAGAAGCTGCTGCCCAATACCACCCCGCTTTCCTTGAGGGATTAGAATGTCACCCACAGCTCTAGAGGCCTGATATGCTTTTCTACCCACTGTCTTCCTTCTCAGAGGTGGAGATGGGGTGAGGGCAAGGACTGCAGTGACAGCCACCAAGATTGGACCTTTTCTTCCCCCTTGTTTCAGAGAATGGATTAGTGTTCTAAAACATCTCCTGGGGTGTGGGTGCCCAGCCTTCAGAGAAAAGGATTCCCTCCATGGCTCCTATTAGAAGGCACTTTTACCTCCCACTCTATCCCCACACTATAGATCAACAATCAAGATAATTTAGCAATGATTATTAGTTGCTAGGGAGCTTTAATTTTTCCCAGGCCCACGCCTGACCTCTGTACATCCCTGAATATACATCTAGTCACTGAGATCCCAGACCATGTGCACTCCATGCCATCAACGCAGGTACCAGGGCACAAATCAGCAACCCACCATGATCAAGTCATACCCAACTGGCCACAGCAAATCTTGCTGCCAACTGAGGCTGAGTCTCCAGTCCCGGGAGGGCTTAGAAGGGACTCAGAAAGGCCAATTATTCAATCTCAAGTTCATACCAAAAATAAAATGAGAAAAAAAGCAAATACCTGGGGTTTTCTTGGTTTCTAACTATAAAACCAAGACTTTTAGGAAGAATCAACTGGATTGCATCTTTTTTTTCCTCCTTAATTTTTCCCAGACTGATAGTCTGAGGGCAATGCAGAAAGGATGGGTAGTCAACAGAGCTTCAGTCTGGATTTGCAATGTAAGTCGTTGCTGCCCCTACCCAGTTCCAAGCCCAAGGATCTCCTGGACACACAGCGGCTGGTTCCCATTCTCCTGCAGCATCGAAGAAGGCTGGTCCAGCTTTCAAAATTGCCATTGGGGAGATTTCCATGCAATTTTCACCAAGAAGAGAATCCTGGCATCAAAGCCTTTAAGACATGCCAAGGCCACCAGGTCCCTCTCCCAAGGCCAGGGCACCAGCACCTCCTCCCATCCTCCATGCTTGGGCTGCTGCTCAAGGGTTATGTTCTGTGTCCTGCCCCACTCCATGGTGGTTACCTTGGCACTGGGCAGAGCAGTAAGCACTTAATTGCCACATTAAGAAGGGGGGATGTAAGAAACAAAGGTAATTGTGTTGGCAGCTGGGAGCTTCCTTTTCCTGGCAACAGTGGCAGCCAAACCAAGCCTTGAGAAGCGGCTGCCTCCCCTCCTGCCAAGCTGACGGACACAAACAAACCGCCATCCAAACGGCACACGTGCGGCATCCAAAACCCCAGGCCGCTGCGACAGGCGGGCCCGTTGGAGGCACGCACATCCTGGGAATGTCCAGCTTGCCAATGCGGCCATTGTGCGTGGCCAGTCGGCCCCCAGGGTCTGTCAGGGGCCCTGTGCTCTGCTGACTCAACTGTTGCTTCCTGTCGCTTGTCCTGTATTAGCAGTATTTCTGGAGAGGCCCCATTCTTCTCTGTAATCCTCATTTTAGTCAATTCGGCCAACTCTATTGTCCTGCCTGTGTCTGGGTGGCCAGAGTATAAAATATTCCAGTCACAAAACATATTAAACAAGAAAGGATTCAGAGTCCATGTGTGGGCACACTTACATACACTCGCAGACATAATCCCCGTACCACAGGGTTTTGGCAAGGTGAGAGATGGAGGAGGATGACTACCCTCTTGCATCCCTGTAAGCTAAGGCTCCAAGAAAACAATCAAGTCTGCAGGGCTTGACATGTCAATAGCGTCCGATCTGGTTACAAAGGGTGATTTTCTCATCAAAGCCCACCTCAAAGGCTCACCAAGAGGCCCAGAGCTCATATACAGAGTTGAGACTCTCAATGAGAGGCCTCTACCCCAGTTCCCATCATTACCCTTACCTGTTTGAAAGGCATCCCACTGATAATTAAATGCACCAGTTACAAAAGGGTGGCGAGGTTAATAGATAGAATACCGAGAAGCCAGCCAAGCACAACGGTCCGGTTCACACAGCAAGCCTGAACAAGAGTCCTTTCTACTTATTTACCAAAAACGCATAAAAACTGAGTTTAGCTGGTAGAGGACTCTGAATGTTTGAGTATTTATGTACCCATTTTAAGCACTGGGAACCACCCTGTGGAATTTCTTCCCTGCACATGCATTGCACCAATGATAGATGTCACTGACACCATAAAAATAAGGGCCACAGGGTTGCTGCAGTCCATGCAGTGATCAGAAACCAGCAAAAAGTCACAACGCTACTCAGCAGAGGTGGCACATTTTGGAACCCAGGACTTTTTCCATTTCTCTACCACGATTCTAGAATCTTCACTTTCCATGCCTTCCGATACATCTCCCAACAAGTGGAGAACACATTAAGTTTTATTCTTTTAAATGTACTTAAAAGCTGGAGCCAAGGATTACTTCTTTCAGCAGCCTGGATCCTAACCTTGAGAGTGGGAAGAATGCCTCGAAGTTCACCAAGGAAGAAGTCTCAGGTATATTTGTCTTTACTGATTATGAAGCTAACTGTATGCATGCCCAGAGATTATGCATTCTTACACTATAATCCTAAAAGCCTGACACTGGGACCAATTTTGGCCCTTCTAACAATGGGACCCTGGCTGCTATGAATCCAGCCAAGGCCTCTGTTTGCAGATCAGCAACATGAAGGTTTCTTGTCACCCTGACCTCCCCCACTTTTTTGTTAACTTTTTTCTCCATGCTAAACTTTCCACATGGCTTCTATCTTAAAAGTCCTCAGAAGCACCACTATTTGGTGTAAAGATTTCAGGTAGCCTTCAGATTGCTGGTTTTCCGGGAGGGTACCTGCCTCCAAGTTGCTGTCACCTCTCTATCTCACTCAACTCCTAAAATGTTTAGCCAAAAGCTTCACCATTTTCTACACATGTTAAGTCCCTGTAGAATTATGGGTGTGGAGCTGGTGGGTTGCAAACTCATGTAAGTACTGGAGGTTTGAGTTAGTTGCTAAGGAACAGGACAACAAGAAGGGAAAAACAACAACACAGAGGTTACACCTGCAAGAGAAGAAAAAATATTAGAGACCAAGTACCTGGAATAGGGATTCCATTGGAGGAACAGCCCTTCCAAAGTTAACACCACTCCACTTTCCCCTAAGCCTAGTTTTGCAACCCAGACATGTCATTCTGTCACTTTAGTTTGAGGTAGATTTCTCAAGGTAAAGGGTGTTTCCTCCACACACAGAAAGTCCCTTGCACTGAGCACGTACACACATGTATGCTGTATGTACACATGCTGACCACACAGGTGGGTTGCAAATACTGGCTAAAGAAAGGCTCAAATGAGAACCTGGTTTTCTCTCCCTTTTAAGTATCTAGAGGCATAAAGACAAGGACTTGTCAATTATATTGAGATTAATACAGTGGCAGCCTATTTACTCAAACACCTGACAATTATTCATTTAGGCCTTAAATGTGAAGGGGGCCAAATTTCTGGTATACAAGAATATTTCAGCAGGGTGCGGTGGTGCACGTGTGTAATCCTAGTACTGCCGGGAGGCTAAGACAAGAGAATCATGAGTTCAATGCCCGGCAACAGCAAGGCGATAAGCAACTCAGTGAGACCCTGTCTCTACATAAAACACAAGACAGGCTGGGGATGTGGTTCAGTGGTTAAGTGCCCCTGGGTTCAATCCCTGGTACAAAAAATATATATATATATATATTTCATTGAATTTTCATTAAAAAAAAAAAAACAAGTCTTTGAATGAGATCAGTGGTACTTAAAAATATGAAGCTAAAAAACCAGATACTCCAATTATTTCCCCCAATTTTCTCTAGATTCATTTCACTCTAAGGCCACCAATGCAGTCACTTACCTAACCAGGGTTCTAGGATTCCCAAGAAGGAGTGGTAATTATATAATGCATTTTTAATAAGCAGGCTCTGCTGGGACTTAGTACTCATTTTGGGAGGTGCAAATTAACAATTTCAGTGATTTATAAGTGGTTATTCCCAAATCATTTCTTGTTAAGCCCAATTACCTCTCATAATGATGTTCTTATCATTCGGTACCCCAATTTGAGGACCATACTTGCTTCAAGGCAAGCCCCCTAGCAGCAGAGATGGAAAGATGATCAGAAACCACTGGTTAAAAACTACAAGACCAGGGCTAGAGTAGTGGATACCAAGTGAGGTATAATCAGATACTACGTGGCAGGCAGACCCACCTCTACAGAGCTCCTCACACAAGTGCTGGAACGTGGACTGAATTTCATATCTTACCAAATTATTTCCTCCTCTTCCTCTCCAGTACATAAACAGTTGCTTGACTGGGTTCATAATTCCAAACCAAAGACATAAATCACATGACATTCTCCACTGACCTACCCTTGCTCCCCAATCATAGCTCTTCCAGTGTCAGCAAATTTAGGACTTAGTTGTTGCTACCTACAAACTGGCAGTTTAGGTGGCTGTGAGACTAAAGTGGTCTGGAAGTTTTTAACTATCTAGCTTCCTTGTTACCTCTTGAATTATGTACCATATTTAGTTATTACCAATCCAAAGAAATCTATTTTATTTTGGTTCTGGGGATTGAACCCAAGGTACAAGAGCTAGGCAAGTGCTCTGCCAATGAGCTTTACCCCCAGCCAGAAATTAGTTAAAAAAGAAAAAAAACACACTTATTAATGTTAATTGCCAAATCGAAGGAAGCTATGCTACTTCAACACTGGCTCAGATAAGGGCTTTTACTCACTGGAGTGAAAAGTTGACTGAAGTCATTCTTTAAAGTTATAGACTACGGGGTGTTCTCCAGCCACATTCAGGAAAATAAAAAAAACAATACACTTAAACTCCAATTTCTCTTGGGAAGTAAAGCTTATGTTTCATGGGAGGGCTTTTGGGGGTAGCAGGGTGGAGACTTGTTTATGAGTGATGCATGCATTTGGCCCAACTTCAAAAGAACCACATTTTCTGAGTTACTCTGGCAGTACCCCCATTCTAAAATGGGAGAGTCTAATTCATGGTTGGTGACCTGAAGGCAAAATGGAGCACCAGCAAATCAATTGCCTCTCTACCCTCTCACACCATTTCCATTCTTTCTCCTGAGAACTCTCCCCAAATGTCAAAGCAAGAGAGACACACCTTCTAGGTCACTTTTCCCCAGGGGGAAAGCCTAAGGAGCAAGATTCCGCTTTTGTCTAAGCCATTCTGACCCTACTCTCCAAAATGAATCTCAGCCAGGCCTTCTGCTTTTCCACATCACTAATAATATTCCTTTTATGGTCTTGTGAAAAGCCAGAGGGGCTCCGGACTGATCCTCCAAGGGATGGAACCACCTGCTGTCCCAGTCCCCCTAAACTCCAAACACAGTCCAAGGCCAGTCAGCGTTCACAGTCAGCTTGGGCCCGGCCAGATTTAAAGGTGGCCAACGTCTTTAGCTTAAGGTTCTCCCTAATAGGGGATTAACAGACAAGACAAACACTCTTTGTAAAAGTGAAATCCCACAACAAAAACAGCCCTCAGATTTCAAGAGAACTTCACATAAATAGTTTTCTTTTTTAAATAAAACCCTTTTAAAGGCATGTTTTTGCTAACTGTCTGATCTTACCCACAGCAGAGGGCACTTCCTAATGCCATAATGCTAGCTCTTGTAAACGTGCATCATAAGAGCCTCCCTGGGCTTCCCGCAGACCTAGCCAGATAGGCTTTCCTCCCCTCCTGGAGTTGCTAATCACACAGGCTGAGTCCGCGGATAGGAGGCAGCAGAGCGCACCCCATCAGAGCACGTGGCGCAAAGCAAACCTCTGGGGCGCGGAGCTTCCCCCACCCCCCACTATCCGATTTACCACCCACCCTCCTAGAACAGGCTGGGCCAAGCCCCAGTCCTGGCAGTGAGTCACACCTCCAGGACAGCGGGCACACCCCCAACATTTCCCTTTCCTCCCCTTCTGCAATCGCACTCATCTTCCTTCCACCCATTTTGGGATGTTGCAAGGGCCTGCTGCAGGGTCTGCCAGCTAGGCCCGGGCCAGGAGTTGCTCTGCGAGAGGCGGAGGGTAATGAGGGTCCATGCACTTGCACCCTACAGCACTACCTCCAAGCGGACCGCCCCTTCCAATCCTTGGCAGGGGCCCCAAAGAAGGCCTTGCGGGGGCCGTGTGCCTGCCGGACAAGAGTTTGCGCCCGCCCATCCCCGGGAAGTTTGCAAACACAGCTGTTCCAGAGCCCGGGAACCGCTGGAAGCAAGGCCACAAGGGCTACACTGCGCGGGGGCGGGGGCAGGAAGAGGCCGGCAGGGGGCGGGGGTTCCAGGGCCTACAGCCTGGCGCGGGTCCGAAGACCCCCCTCAACACACCCTTCGGCGACCGCCCCCGGAATGTTGAGCCCAGCCCGAAAAGCGCCCCTGCACACACCAAAATCTCCCGGGGAGCAGCGGGAAACCAGCTCCCCCCACACCCTCCAGGAAGGACACACCCGCCCTCCGGGCGGCTCACGGGAAAGGGGAGTGTGCCAATTTGGACAGCATTCGCAGCCCACAACTGCGCGGAATCGCCTTCCCCGGCGCACCAGGTTTCATTGGTTAAGCAAAGAGATCACCTACAATGACCTGGCTCAGGCTGGGAGGAAGGGTGGTGGAAGTTACCCCGGAGACTTCAACTTGCAAGTTTAAACCGGCCGTCCTAGGAGATTTTCCCCACAATCCCCTTGGGGTCCCCACTTTTGTGGGCTAAAGCAAGCAGCAACACGGATAAGACCGCCCGGTCCTGACCTGCCCAGTCTGACTATAGTCTCAGATCCCTGACCCGCCACCCCAAACGTGTCTCTAGTTATCGCCAAGCTTCAAGCCAAGACCCTTTAAATCTCTGGCATGGGAAAGTGGGACTCGGCCAGACGCGGCTGCGAGCCTCTGCCAGACTTCCCTCCCAGAGTCGGTCGGTCACTCACCGGCCAGGCGAAACTGAAAGGCAGCACGATGCGATTGCGGTCGTTTCCGCGGCTGGCCTTGAGGTTGAAGGTGTTACCCCCGATGACAGGCGTAGACCCTGAGCCGAAGCTGCAGGGGCCTCCGGCCGTGACGCGGAATTGATACTCCTTGAGGCACACTTTGAAGTACGTATCACACTCGTCGCGGGTACACTTGCGGTCCCCTGGGTTCCGGGAGCCGCCGCAGCAGTTCCCGTTCTGCAGCTCTCCGTTCACGTTTTGCATGGACAGGATCTCCAACTCGAACTGACCCGAGGCCCCGCACACCTGAAGGTGAGGGAGTAAGGTCAACACGGGAGAAAACTATTTTTTTCGAGGGTAGGGGTAGTGATTCCCTCCCTGCCCGCCCGACGAGTCCTCTGCACCAAGTGAAAATGATTTTGCAAAACTAGGTTCAAGAACTCAACGTGATTCTGGGGGCTTAAGATGCATGAGTGCGAGGGGAAAATCCGACGACTGCCTTGGGGAAGTTTGAGGGTTGGGCGAACGCTCCCTCCCCAGCTTGGAGGGGTCATCCTTCCAGCCCGTGGGGCTCCTCTAGGGAAGCTGGTGCCCTCAACCCAGGTGCAGCCTCTTAAGCATAAGGGCAGGGACAGAAAGCCAAGCGCCCAAGGACTCGGGGGACCGCTCGTGGCGCTCAAGCGCCCGCGTCCAGGGCACCTCGAGGGAAGAGAAAGAACGGCAAGGAGGGAGGCTTGGCAGAGAGATTCCTACCTTGGCTCGCAGGGCACAGAGCAGGGCAAGCAGGAGGCTCAGGGGGCGCCCGGGCCGGCCGCGCGTCCGTGGGGACCGCATCGCTGCGCCGCGCGCCGCGGGCACTCGGGACGCCGCCGCTGCTGCTAGCGCTGGTGCTCTCGCCGGTGCTGCCGTCGCCGCTGCCCCTGCGGCCGCCGCGTCCCGGCTCTAATATACTCCGCCGATTGGAGCATGCACGACTGGAAAACAACACCACTTTTCAAAAGCCCTTTCAAGAGCGGCCGGTTCCAGAAGGCAAAGAGCCCGGCCTCCTTTTATTATTCTGATCGCTTCTTTGAGGCGCTCCCCCTCCTCTTCCACCTCCCGGCTTTCTTTCCTTTTCTCGCGCTCCCCTTCTTTTATTATGATTATGCGCAGCCTTTTATTCCCTTTCAGATCAGCTGCATGGAAAGGGGGGGAGGGAGGGGAGAAAAAAAAAACCCGAGCCTAGCTCGCGGGCCGGCTGCAGGTAACACAATGACGCGTGCCCGCCTGGCTCTCGGAGAGGGACCCGGAGAGCCCGTCTGGGAGCAGCGGCCGGGGCTGGCCACCTCTACCCAGCACGCCGGGAAAGGCGCATGCGCGCTTATTAATATTCATGAGGGGCGTGTTCTTCCAGGACACTCCCCTTCCCTCCGGGTTGTTGGGGAGGGGACTGCAGGGAGGAACTTGGACGGGTTTGGGGGTTTGGGACTTGCTGGGCGGCGTGGACGCTTTGGGCCCCAGGCAGCCCCCACCCTCGCCCTTGGGAAGTTTGGGCCAGGCGGGAAGGGAGAGCGTGGGGAAGAATTTGGAGAGAGCCTTTGCTCTGGGATCCCTGGGGTGCTCCCAGCAGTGACCGCCCCCTCGGGTGCCACGAGCAGGGCGCCTATGCATATACGTCGGGGCCCCAGGTGTAGGCGCCTCGGCGCTGCCTGAGCTGTCGGAGCGAGGCAGCTTCCGCCTTCCGAGCCGCCTGCGTCAGCTGCGGCTTTAGCCCCAGGAGGAGGGCCTGCCCGCCCGGAGCCCGGCCCGTTTCCCGCGAGCTAGCGAGCCGCCCAGAGCGCTCTGCTGGCGGCGGTAGCGGCAGAGGCGGCGGCGGTGAGACTGGCGCACTGGCCGCCGTCTGCTTGCCCGGCGGAGGCGACCTAGGCAGACGCTACTGGGAACTTTGAAAAACTTTCCCGGAGCCAGGCTTGCCGCAGATTCCAGGGAAAGCCTCGGGCCGCGAGCCACTCCCTCCCAGATCCGAGTCTGTGGAGCCTCGAAGGACTCCCAGCTTCCTTTCCAAACCGCGCCAGGGCAGAGACTTGGGGAAGCATGGGGAAGGCGGCGGGCACTCCGGGCCTCTGTTCAGGCTTCGCGAAGGGCAGTCCCAGATGCTGGTGGGTTTGGACACCCTTCCCGCCCCGCGGCCCGGGGCCGCAGTGCTGGGATTGCACCTGTAGGCGGCCTCCGAGCAGCTCTCTGGGTGGCAAGAGGTGGGCCTGAAAAAGACCGTCTCACTACCGTCGCCAGCAGAAATCGGCTTCTCTAGGGCGGCAGTGGACACTGATGCCGTTTTGCACCTTTAGGCAGGCTTCGCAATTAACAGTGACACTTCTAGTCATAATCAAGGTCAAAGCAAACTCTCAGGCTGGCTGAAGCTTCTGCCAACTCCTTTTCCAGCGGGTTTGCTGTTGCATATAAGGGGAGCGCTTTAGGAAAACATTTCCATTCAAGGATGCACAACGTTTTAGCGTTATGTTGAGTATGCCCTGCAGAAAAGCTTGACTCCGAACGGGGCCAGTTTGAGTCTCAAGCCTGACTGGACTGTGGGACGTGATGAGTGGCAATGGGTTAAGGGAAAATAGTTTCCCGCATGTTGTTATGCGATCATTAAAAGGCAGGTATTTGTGGTAATCTTACTGCATTTGACGAGATACTCAATATGGACAATATTTTCGTGCTAGATACCATTCTGGGGAGGAAAAAATAAAGCAGCTAACTAATCGCTGGTTCAAATATACCAAAGATGGTTTAGCAATTTGGCATTTTTAAAAGCCACGAAATGCTCCTGAGAAAGGTACTTTCTTAATGGCAATGTGTCCTGTCTTTATGATCATTCATGAGAGAACTAATCTATAGTTGGGGAGGAACATAGCCAAAAGCAGAACAAGATTACACCTGGTCATGTTAGCAGCTGGTTTAGGCAGGAGCCAACGGGGCATTACTCTTAATGTTCCCAGTTCCCCTCCCCCAGTTATCCTAAATGCAAGTCATCCAGTTGCCAACTGTAACTCTTGTAAACTTTTCCCACCAAAATTTCATCAGTCTTCCCCACTTCCTATCAGTCCCTTTCTCACCTGCACCCCACAAACCTCCAATCTGGGGTACTCAATAATGGTTTTAAAGCAAAAGACTAGTGCTGGGTTAAAAAAAATAAAAAATACAATTCATAAAGCCTGTGTGGTCTTAAAATGCATACTCCTTGGAACTTGTATCTAAGTTTTTAAATTCTGTGTCCTATGCCCCACACACTCCTCAGGAAGAGGGCTATGCAGCCAGGTTGAAGAGTTTTTACCTAGTCACCTAGTTTAACCAGGGAGGGCTACCTCAGACTTCATAGTCCTTTATATAGCAATCTAGGCTATGTGGAAACTGGGTCAGTTTCAGGCCATTTGATTAATAGAAAAAAGAATGTAGATTTCTGAGGGGCTAAAACCACTTAACTGGCAGGATTGGTGTGCTATAATTTCAGCAACTCAGAAGGCTGAGGCAGGAATTCAAGGCCAGCCTAAGCAACTTAGAAAGACTTTGTCTCAAAAAACTAAAAGGGTGAAGGGGGCTGGGGATGTGCCTCAATGGCTAAGCACCTCTGGGTTCAATCCTGAGACCAAAAAACAACCCACGTGATTAACCCTAACAGAACGGTCCAATTAATAATGAAAGAAACAACATTCTAATCAGATAGAAATGTCTCTTGCCTTTTCTGAGCCTGGGAACCCACTTCTAGAGAAGACAGCTGTGGGCTACAGGGGATTCTTTTGAAATTTTTCAGTTGGGGCTCTTTGAACAAATTGGGACTCCCCCAAAAAGCCAGTCACGTTTCCCACCCCAGGCACTGGGTGGGAGGTCTGTCCTCCACTTCCTTGCCGCTTATTTTCAGCCACCTCCCTGGAGAATGGGGAACTGCTGCTTGAAGAGCTCAGATATGGAGATTCCCCTTATCAAATTGTAGCCTGCCTTTGTGTATAGCCTTCCAACTGTAAGAACATTCCAGAAAAAATTCCTATGAAAAAATGCCATTTAGGCATCACACCCACACCTGAGAGAAGGGGAGAGAGAGGGTTGTAGTCAGTTACTGTCTACCCTGTCTTACATGCTGAAATCAGAGCCATCTTGGATATCTTCTTTAATTTCAAAAAGTTAATGCCTCAAATCTCTTTTTCCACGAAACTTTCCCCATCTATATTGTCACCAACAAGCCGCATCCTGAACCCCCAAAGGGCTTAATAAGAGACATTTAAGACCCCTGTATAGTAGCATGTGCTTATAATCCCAGTGACTCAGGAGGCTGAAGCAGGAGGATCACAAATTCAAGGCCAGCCTTGGCAACTTTATGAGACTCTGTCTCAAAATAAAAAGTGAAAAGGGGGTGTAGCTCAGTGGTAGAGCACTTGCATAGCATACATGAGGCCCTGGATTCAATCCCCAGTACCATAACTACTGCTGGATACAGCAACACAAATGATCAAAAAAAGATCTTGCAGAGTGAAATAAGCCATACAAAAAGAGTACAACCTGTATATCTTTAATTATATGTAGTTCTAGAGCAGGCAAAACTAGTCTAAGGTAAAAACAAAAATCAGAAGAGTGAGCCAGCACTTAGGGAGGCTGAGATAGGAGAAAACACAAGTTCAAAAGCCAGCCTCAGCAATGGCGAGGTGCTAAGCAACTCAGTGAGACCCTATCTCTAAATAAAACACAAAATAGGGCTGGGGTATGGCTCGATGGTTAAGTACCCGGAGCTCAATCCCCAGTACCCGCCCCCCAAAAAATCAGAAAAGTGATTTTGTAAGGAGCAGGAGGATAGACACTGGAATGTATTTAAGGCTCTTCTAGTAATGGGGTGGGGTAATGCTTGGCATCTTGATTGGGGTTTGGGTTACACAGGTGTATGCATTTGTCAAAATCATTAAATAGTATATTTAAGATTGGTGTATTTCATTATATGTTCAAAGAAGACAAAAAGATAGTAGACAAGCACTCACCTGCAGTTATATATGATTATGAAAGCATTTTAGGGGCACTTGAAATTTACAACTTCAAAATGCATATGGATTAGAAAGGATGGCAGGGGGATAGATAAAAACTATATATTATATTATAACAAAATAGGAAAGTGTTAATGGTAGAATCTAGATAGTATACTGATATTCACTGAAAAATCTTTCAAACTCCTCTCTGTTTGAAAATGCTCAATAGTTATTGATGTGCCAGGTATTGTACAGGGCACCAAGAATATGGTGGACAATGTGCAAATCTTGGACTTAAGCTCTACAGAGAAAGGTGTATGCTTGCAAGGACTGGTGATGGTGTAGATTGAGGTAATGAACAAATTGAATACAATTCCTTTCCTTATTCTTTTCCTCCTCAATTCTTTTCTTCATTCTAATAAATAAGAAAGGTTCAAATTATAGACAAGGAACAAAATGCAAGTTCACAAGTCCAATTCCATGAATATGATATCTTTCTGTCCCTTTCCAGCAGAGCCAAAGAATGCTTTTGTGCTCTTCGCTTGTTTTTCTACATTACCGCCTCAGAAACTTGATTAAGCCTCCCATAAGCCCTGCCCAAAAAACTTTCCAGAGAAGCACATTATCTGAATATACAGCCATCTCTGTGGGTTCTTCTCATTCTTCCACATTACAAGAAATTCTGCATGAGGGAAAAAAAAATCCACCACCTATGGACTACAAATTAGACATTAAAAAGCAAGCTAAAGTTGTAACTCCCAAAGCAACCATAACCAGACCACAAGTTTATTCATCCAAGCATAAATAGAATAGATCCAGCCATTTTTTTTCAAAGCTTCATTTATGTACACAAGAAAGCTTAATTAATTTGTTTTTGGAAACCAAAACTATGAGTTTTTTGCATTATCAAGAGTAGTTTTCTATGAGCTAATTTTAAATGTTGTGTTGTTCATTTTGCCTTGAGCTCAGATATTTTTAATTTTGCCCTCCTTGCTCCAATTCTGTCTCATGTCAGGGTGAACAAAGCTATGTGTCCATATCTCCTTTAACATACCAATCTCACAATGTGACCAAAAACCCAAAATGTAAAATCCAGGAACTATGGGATTAATGGGACTAACATCCTTAAGACCAAATGTGCTTTGTGATGTTTTATAATTTCATTGGAACTGGAGAGAAATGTCTCAATTATAAAATGTACATTTTTTATGCAGAAAGTCTTTTTTTGAAAAATAAAATCCTAGGTGAGGTTAACTGTCAAATTGACATTCTCAAAACAACTGGAAATGGTTCACTCACCCTCCTTTTTATAGTGTTGATGTAGAGATTTGTCTGATTTGTGAATGGCATGTGAATGACTTAACCCATAGAAATTCTAAAATACTTAGTAATTTTTTAAAAACCAAATCAGTCCACTTGTACAATTGACCACATTAAAAATAACAATTTTCTATAATTATAAAGTATGACTGAGCTATTACCAGGATTTTCATCATCTAAAAGGTAATGGAAATGACACTCCCAGCAGCAGGTAGCATTTGGAAACTACCACAATACAATGTACTTTCTGAGCATCTTTTCATCTTGGTTGCACTCAAGCTTTTGCAAACAAATGCAAACCTAAATCTGCCCACAGATCTAAAACTAATGACAACCACAAAAAAAAAAAAAAAAAAGTAGTTGTTGGAACTTGAATTAAATCTGCTATCTGAGAAAATTTCAAAACATATGTGAATGTGAGAATCAAAGAAAAGTGATTACCCTGGCAATGGCACAAAAGAACGGGGTTTCAAATCACGGTATTGCACGATTGGGTTAATGGTTCTCAACAAATGACAAGACTGTGTCTGTGTTTGACACTGTGTTCTCAAGCTAATGGATGCTTTACAGATGGCTTCCTCTAAATTAGAAGTTATTAAGAGCATCAGTAGTGGGTGATCACAATATTCAATATTTATGTTTAATTTTTCACTTGGAAGGTAAGTAGCTGTTTTTGTTATTGTTTTATAAGAAACCCTTAAAGATGGTTAAATAAAATATTAGCTTGAACACAGGAATATATGTCATGACATATTTCCAGATCTTTAGATATTAGTGAAAACATAGGCTTGTTGATACACAGATTTTTATAAGTATTTGGAAATGATTTTAGAGCCATAGCAAAGATTCTTTTTCCTTTTGGAAATAAAGCTAAAGCATAGAAAACTTACAATGGCCATGAAGGAGAAAATTGAATTTCCAAAAGATGATGCTTTATGCACTGAAATGATAATATTTTTTTTAAGGCAGATGAAAACTAGAGAATTCCAACTACATTATTTCAGGTTAGTTGGCAAAAAAATTCATGTGAAGAGGAGCTGGGGGCTTTACTAGACCACACATGTAACATATCAATGCAATTTGGCTACTAAGAAGGGTAGAGCCCATAGTCTAGGGTTACATTACTAGAAATGTAGGGGTCAGTAATCTAGGAAAACCCGTAGCTGTGGTATGTTTTACTCTAGCCTTAGCACATTGAAGGGCTCTGTCCAGCTCTGGGAACTATTTTTTTAAAATTCTGGTAAAAGTATACATAAAATTAACCATACTTACTATTTTTAAGTTCTGTAGTGTTCAGTACATTCTCATTGTTGTGCAACAATCTCCAGAACCTTTTCATGTTGCAAAACTGAAACTCTATTCCCATTAAATAACTCTGTTTTCTCCTCCCCCACCCTGCACCTGGCAACTACCATTCTACTTTCTGACTGATTTGACTACTCTGGGTACCTCCTGTAATTTATTTAACACAGTGTTTGTCTCTTGTGACTGGCCTATCTCACTTAAAATAATGTCCTCCTGGCTCATCTGCTATATTCTGGGTCAGAGTTCTTTTCCTTTTTAAGGCTGAAGTCCATTGTAGGAATAGATCACATTTTTATTATCTGTTCATTCACGGATGGACACTTAAACATCTACCTTTGGGCTATTGTGAATAATGCTGTTATTAACATGGGTGTACAGATATCTCTCCGATACCTTGCTTTCGTATTTGTGTGTGTGTGTGTGGGGGGGGTACTGCTAGTGTACCACTTTTAAGAGTAATATTGACCAATTGAGCCATACTTGAACAGGATGGGAAAAAGTCTAAAAATGCAGACCTTTAAGGAGAGAAATTGAAGGACTTAGGAGGGTCCAATTGGAGAAGAAGGGGAAAGAACCACAGTAACTATTTGCAATATTGGAAGTCTGACTTGAGCAAGAGGGAGCTGGCTTGAAATGCTGCAAATGACAGATGAGGCTCAGTGAATGGAGGTTACGAGGAATTAGATTTTAGAAACACAAACTTTGGGCAATAGTGAATCCTTGCCTTTGAAGGTAATCAAAGAGAGGTTGCTGTGGACCATTGTCAATGTCAAGAGAAAGAGATACTTTGTCCTGGATGGAAGGTAAAACTAATTGATTTTCTAGAACCTGGAGTACAGAAGTGGCAACTTTGCATGGGTCCATCTGCTTTCTGAGTTGACTTCTCAACAATCAGTGAGTGACACAGCATTTACCAACTAGCTGCAGCTCCAGATGTTACAGAGCTGCTCGTCATAGCCTTGGTCTCATCACTTTAGCCCTTGCTACTCTGAATGCAATCAGAGCACCAGCTGCATTGACATCACCTGAAAACATCATAGAAATTCAGAATTTCTGGTCCTGGTCCCGGACCTTCTGAATCAGAATTTGCAATTTCACAAGATTCCCAGGTGACTTGTTTGCACACTAAGGTTTTAGAAGTCCTGATCTAACACTCATTGAGTACAGAAATCTAGAATTAGGTAGAAGTTATCAAATGATCTTTCCAAGTAGTAGTCTCAGCCAAGATCATCTATGGGCAGCAGCTTCTATCTGACCTACCAGCTGAGATTACCCTAATGGACTCAAATTAGCAGAACCTTCCAGATAATCTACAGACTTGGAAGAAATAACAACTGATTTTTTACAATCAAGTTTGGAGCTGGTTTGTTGCACAGCACTATTGTGGCAATAGATAGCTGATGCAGCCTCGGTGGGCAAAATAAAAAAGCAGAACCACAAAATGTCAGCTTGCAACTATGCAATGAATGATAATTGTCACTAGTTGTCTTTTGTGAGCTACAAGTAGCCTAGGGTAACAAAACTTAATGGCCTACACTTGAGAAAGTAAGCTAAGATGTGAATTAAAGTGGCATTATAGGAATCATCTTACATCTGTTCCAAATTATCTTATTTGCAGACTCCCTACAACAATCCTGATAGAGACTCATGTAACCAACCTCTACTTTACCTAATCACTGGATTGACCAATGCTCCCCACCCTTTCTTTAATAGATACTGATTACTCTCCACTGTGTGGCGAACCCCTGCAGTTAATAGGCTGAGTAATCATGTTATTGTTCAATTGTATTTCAAAGAGTGATGGGATGTTAAACTTTCCAATATTTGGTTGGGTAGGTTCTCAACCCTCTATTTTCCAGTTGTACTTGTTATTGTAACTACAGCAACTTAAGGCAATATTACATAAACTGATGGAATATGAATGCTAAAGGAAAGATGTTGCTTCTTATGCAAACTAAGTAGAATATAACATGATGAAAATAAATGAACAGCTAAAAATAAATTCATATTGAATGTGACCAAGATAATATTAAAAGAACAGAAAAAAGTCTGAAAAATAGAGATAGGATTGGGCATTCAGATTATTTCCATGTAATCCAATTTAAGGAATATAATTATAAAATGTGTTCTAGATATGTTGGGAAGCAATACTAGCAACTTAAAGAAAAGTTTTTGTCTTAGAGAAAAATATGAGCAAATAAATATTCACTTATGTTTTATTTTTAATATTTTTGTGTCATGTTGCCATGATTCCATCTTTAATCAATATTTTAGATTAACCAACCAATTACCAGTGATGACTATATCACTTACAAACATTTTATTCTATTAGTCAAGCCTGGACCAGTGCCTGGCATGCAACAGGCACACTATTACTAGGTGCTATGTGAATTTGTTCAATGAATCAGTTGCAAATTGCTGGCAATGTGCATCACAAACAAATGAGACATATTTTCACACACCCACTTTTTTTAATACTGACTTTAAAAACCAGTAACCTAGAACCTAAAGGAGTATCTTAATTTTCCAGTAAAATTCTCTAAATACTGCTTCTTTTATATCAGGTTTTCAGCAAAAGGCCAAAATTGCAAGTCTTTGGCATTATTGACTATGTCCTAATAGCATGTATCAGAATCACCTGGAGGGCTTGTTAAACCAGATTGCCAGGCCCCACCACAGAGTTTCCATTTTTACCAAATGTTCTGAGCTAGGACCATTCAAACAAGTTCCCAGGTGGTGCTATTGCAAGGACCAATTTTGAGAATCACTAACCTAATATATCCTGCAAATAGGAAATTAGCAAGGTCATCTGCCTCTGAGAATATGGTCACCTGCTCACCAACTGCGGGAGCATGTGATTGGAACTGACAACAATCTACTCTGTCCTCGTTGCCATCAAAAAGAAAAGGGAGTCTAAAATTACAGTGAAAGCAGCTAGAAGGCTCAGGAGTTTTGACCCTTGCTCCCTTCACACCTGATACTGATTTATTTTCCTTATTTACATATGAAATTCATTTTATTTTAAGCCTTGACGAATGTATCCACCATCACAAATCAAGACACAGGACATTCCTAGCACCCCAACATCCCTTTCTGCTGTCTCTTCGTATGCAAGCTCTGCCTTTTCTAGACTGTTACATGAACAGAACCAAAGAATATGCAGCCTTTGAGTCTGGCCTATTTCATTTAGCATAATGTATTTGTGATTTATTCATGTTGCTGTGTGTTGTGTATCAATAGTTCCATCTTTTTTTTTTTTTTTGGATTGGCATTCCAATACAGCAACATACCACCCTCTGTTTGTCCATCCCCAATTGAGAGATCTTTGTGTTGTGTCATTTCTTATGGGTTATGAGTGGAACTGCCATAAGTGCGTTTATATAGGTTTTTTTAAACATAATTTTTATTCTTAGGCAAATACCCAGGAGTGGGATTGCTGGGTCATATGGGAAGGGAATGTTTAACTTTACAAAAAATTGTCAAACTCGTTTGCAAAGCAACTGTACCATTTTGCATTCCTCCTCGCAAAGGATGAGTGATCTTTCTGAGCTGTATGTGCCACACATGCTCCCCAGTTCTCCAACACTTGACTTCTTGGCACCTTTCACTTCAGGGACTTCAGGGATGAGCTGCCAGGAGCATGAGCCACCTGGGAGAAGGCTGAGGTCAGAGGTTTAGGGAAAGCCAGAGAGGCTGGGCTTACCTCCCCCGACCCCTCCCAGCCTTCAGATCCATCTGTTAAGGTCTGTTCAGTTCCTTCTTGGAAGAAGCTCTGCGCCCACCTCTCTCCCCAGCAAGTGTGCGATCCCCAAATACCACCCTCCCGGTTTAGCCTTTGTTGCCAGATAATGTGACTTTGAAAAGAAGCTTCTCCCCTCCCACGAAAAGGAGGCCAAGAAAGGCTCTCAGATCAATCCTCGGCAGATACACCGAGTCACAAAGCCCCAGCAAATCCTTTATTCTCTCCTTGGAGCAGCTGCCGCGGCAGCACCCCGCCCCCTGCTCTGCCCCCAGCGGAAACCTGAAAGCTATTCATATCATTTAATCCTGTTGAAAATCCTCTTCGCTCTCTCTCGCTGAGGTGCGGTCGGCCGAGGTAAACCTGGGCTTAATTCCTGTGTTGGAAAGAAGATGAGAGGTGCCCTATGTTTTGACCGTCTATTGTAGAAACTGACTTCCCTGCTCTAGAAGTTGCCCGTCATGATCCCTACTGGAGAGTGCTTCATCAATCTATGTATCATTCCGCTTAAATATCTACCGGATCTTTTACATTTTATGGTAAAAATGCAAAGGAAAACGCTGAGACCGTTTACTCTGTTGCTAATCATGGCTGCATACTTTAGATACTCTTCTGACATGTGTGAGGAGTTTTTTGTTTGTTTGTTTGTTTGTTTGTTTTGTACCAGGAATTGAACCCAGGGGCGCCTAACCACTAAACCACATCCTTTTATATTTTATTTGGAGACAGGGTCTCTCTAAATTGCTTAGGTTCTGGCTGGCTTTGAACTCCCAACCCTCCTTTCTCAGCTTCCCAAGCCACTGGGATTACAGACATGCACTACCCATGTGGCTGAGTGGAAAATTTTACAGTTTAGCTCCTTAAGAAATTTGGTCTGGGGGCTGGGATTGTAGCTCAGTGGTAGAGTGCTTGCCTTGCATGCGTGAGGCCCTGGGTTCGATCCTCAGCACCACATACAAAGCAGTAAAATAAAGACATTGTGTCCATCTACAACTAAAAAATTATTAAAAAAAAAAAAAAAAGAAAGAAAGAAATTTGGTCTGGCGTGGTGGTGCATGCCTGTAATCTCAGTGGCTCAGGGATGCTGAGGCAGGGGGAGTGCTCGTATAAAATCAGTCTCAGCAATTTAGGAAGACTCTGTCTTGAAATATAAAACGGTCTCCTGGGTTCAATTCCCAGTACCAAAGAAAAGGAAAAGAAAGAAGAGAAGAGAAGGAAGAAAGAGGGAGGGAAGGAAGGAAGGAAGGAAGGGAGGGAGGGAGGGAGGGAGGGAGAGAGGGAGGGAGGGAAGGGGGAAACAAAAGAAATTTGGACATACCCTAATGTGAACATCAAATTCACTCACTTTTTTTTTATTTCAGAACATCTTGATCTGCATCACTAGCCACGTGCTCTTGGACCTCCTCAGTCTTTTCAGACTGAGAGGACACCCCAAAAGAGTGTCCTAGTTCCTACAGTTCCGGGAAAAGCAAAAGAGGGTAGGAAATGTCATTCACACTTCCAAGAATACATTCCTTCTGGCTTGTTTCAGGACCTAAGCCGTATTTGGAGAATAAATGATCCCAGGTGGTTAATTAAGGGTGACTTCCTTATAGGGGAAGTTATTATAAGAACCCCATGAAAAATCTCAATCCCCTGGCAGCTAATATTTATTAAACTTCTACTACATGTAGACTGGTTCAGGAGGTTTACTTGAAAAAACACTAATGCAAAGACTATCCTGGAGGGCTTTGTAATCATAAAGCATGTGAAAAAACAATCAGAATAGTAACAGAGATGTTAAACCTGTAGTCAACATGCATAACTTTAGCAGCATATTGGAATTACCTGGAGAACTTCAAAAAAATTATTGATGCCAGAGTCCCACTCCCAGAGATCCTGATTTAATTGGTCTAGGCAGCAGCAGCCTGAGCATCAAGACCATTTAAATTTTCCAACATGTAGTCAAGGTAGAAATCCACAGTTCTGACTAGACAAGCCATGTAATAGACAAGGACCCATCCCATGTGTCTTGTGACGCAATGGTCAGGAATGTTGTGTAAGAGAAGTGTTAGGACACATAATCACCCTAGGATCTGGAGCCATGTTGAGAGAGAAGCCTAGAAAATACCACTTTGACTCTTGAAAGTGGATAATAGGACTGAATAATAGAGAAATCAGAAAGAATGGGAGTAGTTCTTAAAAGAATATGTTTCTTGTGGGTGGCACTTTCCATGTTAAAATTACTTTCACAATTATTATCTCTTATAAATACAGAGGCAATAAAGAATAAAACTCAGATAATTGGGTTAAATATCCAGGTTTGCTATTGTTTAGCTTTGTAATCTCCAGCAGTTTTCTTAACCTAAGTCTGTTTTCCCATCTGTAGAATGGAAGTAATAATAGTACTTTCCTGATAGGGTAGTTGGGAAAATTAAATAAAGTATGCAGCGTATTTAGCGGTGGTAAGCTCTTTGCATAGGTGAATTGCCTTTGTATTATCATTCTCTGGTTGGCATTGCTGTTGGTATGGAATTGAGACCTAAGGTCAACCTCAATCAATGTGTACACAGGAAGGAGAAATGAGTGAAGTTTATGGTGAATGAACAGAGTAGGGACAAAAAATATATATATATAAAAAATATCCCAGAAACTAAGGTCAAAAGGAGGTCTTACAAAAAATATGATTGATACCTTGGTGTTCTGAGATGCCTCCTTTATGTAGGGGGAAAAAAAATCTGCTTCTGGCATTTTCAGAGAAGGGGGGTATAATTTAATTAGGGACTTGGGTAGTAGGTTATTATAAAATAGTTGTGCAATTTAAAACTTGTTGATTTTGATTTGAAACAGAAGAAAACAGAAGCATCTAGGGTGGTGGTGACAAAGACTCTCAGATGAAGCTGGAGTCTGCAGAGAGGGTGGCTGGCAGGGCTAGAACAGAAACAGTGACATAATGCTGTGTCCTGGGCTTGAGTGAATGCACCTGGGAAAGAGGAGCCAGCTGATTGAGGAGAAAGAGGATATTGGTGTGTGTGTGTGTGTGTGTGTGAGAGAGAGAGAGAGAGAGAGAGACAGAGAGAGAGAGAGAGAGAGAGGAGTTTGATAGGTCATAAGTAATACTGTTGAAATGGCAGTTGAAGGAAAAGTCAACTCAAATTTGAGGAGGCTGGTGAAGATCCTGTTCTTATCTGAGGCCCTTCTTTGACTTTCTGGTCCTTGAACTTACTTTTCTTTTGCATTGCCACAGGAAAAGTGAGAAGGGTGGCAGGAAGAGTCCAATGTTCCTCCAAAGATCAAAGGTAACATATCTTTGTTGGTTTTATGACTTCAGACCAAGGCACAGGTAGTGATTACCAACCTCCCTTTCACTCCAAGGTTCCAGGCACCCACCCTCTTCTATCTGCCCTTCTGAAATGTCCTTCCTGCAATTTACCAAGTCTTTCAGGGCCAGTCTCTCAGAAAATTCTCTAAGATCCCTCTAGCTTTGTGCGTTTCATTCATAATGAAGCACACATAAAAATCACCTTGAGAAGTTGTGTGCAGAGATTTGTGACCTTCCCCTTAGGAAGAGTTTGACTCAGCATGTCTGGGGTGGGCCCCCATGATTTGCTTTCCTGGGTGCTGCCGTGACGGCCACTGCTGTACACTCTGAATAGCTCTGAACTAGTCCCCTATTCCACCTCCCCTCGCCCCGCATCCTCGAGTGTGGACTTTTGCTAGGAAAAGGGATTAAATTTTAATTAAATCCTCTAGAGGATGTTAGTTGTGATGCTAGCCTCAGATGCAGCTTCTTGGGAGAACTTTACTAGGAGGACTCAAAATGTTAGTTGTTTTGGAATTTTGTATAAAATAGAGTGCTCGATGTCAGAGTTCTTTCCAAGGAGAGCCACTATTTCCTAGTGTGTCTCATCTACACATATGAGATTTGAAGGTAAGAGGGTCTGATGTGTCATAACATTTTGTAAATTTAAAGTCTGTTTGCCAATGACTCTTTTTTTCTTTTTTTGTACCCAGGGGATTACTGAAAAGGAACATATCCTCCTCCTAATGATTGATCTATTTATTTTTAGAAATAAGGATAATTTGCTAAATTTATGTTATTTTATTCACATTTTTATCGATGCATTGTAGTTGTAGGTAATGTTGGGAATTGTTGTTACATATTTGTACTGCACACAATATAACAGTATAATTTGGCCAATATCATTCCCCAGTATTTTCTGTGTCCCTCTCCTCTGAGAGAAGTCCTTCCCTGGACTCTTTCCTCTACTGATCTCCCTTCAGTTTTCATGGGATCCCCCTACTTTTCCTTTTTCCTCTCTAGCTTCCACATACGAGAGAAAACAATTCTCTGAGTTTGACTTACTGCACTTAACATAATGTTCTCAAGTTCCATCTGTTTTCCTGCAAATAACATAATTTCATTCTTCTTTATGGCTGAATAAAACTCCATTGTGCATTTATACCACATTTTCTTTATCCATTCCTCTAATCTTTTTGACAATCTTGCCCACTCTGTTGAGCTTCCTTTGAAGTTGCAGTCTCAAAACCAAAACTTTCAGCAAGGAATCCTTTTGTTTGTATTTGATTTACCAGGACGAGACTCTCAATTTAGTCTGATCCTACCCCACTTTCTTCCAGGATCTCATAAATAGATCTTATAACATATGTAGATGTCTCTTTTAGAGAGCAATACATAATCTGAATATCCTGCCAAAACAAAGCTGGTGTAACAATAGTCCTGTTTTTTGTTTTTTTCCCCTGCTTGTGAACTTTGGATTTTGGTTACCAAAGGGACAGAAGGGTGGTGTTGGCTCTTGGACACTCAAAGTTCTCCCAATGGATGGCCAAACTGAGAAATTAGAGCAGCCCTGAGTTTGGTGTCAACAAATCCATCTTAATTGCTATTTCGGTTTTGGAACTGCTTGACTGGTTGTCAAGCCTCAGTGTGGAGTAGGCTTATCCAACTGGTCCAGTGTTGTGGACTCGCCACCTGTCCCAAGGCAGTCTAAATGCACTGAGGCCTGGTGTCCTTGCAAAAGGGGTAGTTCTTCAGTAACAACTGGAGTTTATTTTGATCTCTATCTTTTGAAGCCAGAAACTGTTCATGTGTAACTTTAAAGAAAACTTTTTTTTTTTTTTCATTTTTTTTTCCTAGAGCAAGGCTGCAATTTGAAGGCAGGATTCTATTAAAAACAGACAAATAATTCCCATTCCTTCCTGGTCCTGCCTATTGTTTTCCTAAGTTTGTTTGCATTCCCAGATTGAATCCTTCTGGTCACCCTCCAAAGAGAGGGTCCTGGCCACTACTGTCCCATGAGATTGACTGTCTTGTAAGGTCCTTGGGGAACACATCCTGTTTCTGTGTCAAAGAGGCATGTGGAGGATGTAGGAGAATGTCTCCTGTCTTCCCTATTCAGAGAGCTCTTTTATTTCCTTTCTATGTTTTGTCTATAGACGGCTTCAGTCTTCCTAAGAACTGTTCCTAAGGAGAAATGTTGGTCCAGAGCCAATAACGCTTATAGATAATAAATAGTAGACTGTGGGGTTGGCTTAGGGAATCCAGGACTGTATTCAACAAGTAAAACATGGTATCCATCAAATGCACACATCCAAGACAATTTTCTGATACAGATGCCTTCAGCAGATGATGCCACATGCTTCCATATCATGGAAGCCATTCCTGGTCACACGGCCATTGGCTCCTTTTCCCAGGGAGCCCTGATGTGCTCAATGAAATTGCCCATCCATCAGAGCTGGGGTGCTAGTGCAACCTAATAGTCATTCCCAAGTCAAGAGTTGACTTTTGTTTTAAAAGAACATATCCCAGAAATGGAGACAGTGTATTATTATCACCTTCATGTGATTTGAATTTTTCCCTAGGTCTACATGGCTATGCAGGGTTAGACAGGGAAAGCTATGCAGCATCGTACTAGATTTCCTTTCTCTGTGGAGGGTGCAGGTTTTTACCAGTGAATGCAGATTAGTTGGTTATGCACACTGACTGGTAAGCTGCTACTTGCTGAGAAAATTCCTGAGAAATAATGAGAGAGGAAACAATTTTTTTCCCTTCAGTCTAAACCTGAAAGAGCCACTGCTGATTAAATATATCTGGTAAAGAATCACTTCTCCTAAGCTTTAAACTGAAACTTTTGAAACCTCTTTCCCAGAATATTCCAAATACAAACTGGCAAGTTGTGTTATTTCCAAGTCGCCTTTTCCTAAGGGAAAACTAGTGATGTCCCAGTCTGGCAGACACAGAGCTCTGCACATCCTGATAAAGATAGGAACTTTAGGCTAGCAAAAAAATCCAAATAAACAGATTTTCAAACAAACCAGCTCTCCTTTTGGTAGCTGAAAAGGAAACTCCACATCCAGGAGGAATGCAGATCAAAGCGAAGTCTACAAATGATGCAGAAACACATAAAATAACAAACAAGCCTGGTGGGAAGAGGGAACTTTTTGTAAAAGAATAGGCCTCTTCATATTACACTGAAATTGAATGCAAGATTGCAAGCAAAGATACATGAGTTGGGAATACAAAGCTATAGTTTCTTTCCCCTTTTTTGGGGCTGAGGGTATACCCTTAATAGGTCACACTGGAAGCCACTAAAAGCAACAGACAAAAGATAGGCCCCTTGTTGGAAATCTTGCCTAGTTTACCTTTTTGCAGTTACCTTTGCGCCCCCCGCCCTCCCACCAGTATAGAGTGGACAGAATAATTCATCCATTTTACTATAAAAGTGGAACCCAAATGACCCTGGTCTCCTAGACATTTCATGTCAAAAGCTGAGTCTTTTTCATTCGTGAAAACCTGGTTCTATTTACAAGTGTTCTCAGGTGAGAGACATATTTTAAATTGCTGACGTGATGACATTTTAATTCAGAGGCTGTCCTCGGTTGTTAAAATTTATTTGGGCTAAACTTTCAGATGGATCGTAGGTAGCAAGGTACACAACCAGATTTGTGATATTTTAACCTTCGGAACTAAGCCCATTTAAATCATATCTGTGTTGATAGGTGCTGAGTGGCTACTGAAGACAGAGAACACTATTGGATGCTGTTGCTCACTATTTAAAAATCAAGATCACTGCCATTCTTAAGTGTCTTGTGCTTTTTGAGAACCATTGGAATGAGTACTTGGTGGTGTTAGGGTTCTCTTTAAAGACCTTGAGGTGTTAAGTGCACATTTCACTGAGCTTTGAGCCCATGTATTTCCTTCTTTTGGAAAGGGGAGCTGACTATCACTTTCAGGTAATTTTTAGTAACTTGTCTCTCAAAGCAGCATCAGCATTGCCTACAGGCATTCCTCAGAGTGGAATTTTGGGTTACTGCACATATTCATCTTCAAATAGATCATGTCTATTGTTTCATATTCTTCCTAGTACTATTATCACATTTAAAAGATTTTTTTTTTTTTTTGGTACTGGGGATTGAACTCAGGGGCACTCGACCACTGAGCCACATCCCAACCCTATTTTGTGTTTTATGTAGAGACAGGGTCTCACTGAGTTGCGTAGCACCTCGCCATTGCTGAGGGTAGCTTTGAACTTGCGATTCTCCTGTCTCAGCCTCCCTAAGTGCTGGGATTATAGGCTTGAGCCACCGCGCCTGGCTTTAAAAGATTTTTTTAAAACTAGTTTTTGATGACTAGGAAATGGTATTTTGTTTCTATTTGCACTTCCCTGATTACTTGTGAAATCCATTGCCTTTGTAGAAGGTATTTATTGGATATTTAGATTTCTTTTTCAGTCAATCACAATCTTTGTCCATTTTTTTCACCTTATGGATTATTTTTCTTTTTCTTACAGATCTGTAGGAATGGTTTAAATATTCTGGATAGTGATACTTTATCATTCCAAAAATATTCAAAATATTCAAAAATATTCAAAATATTCAAATATTCAAAATATTCATTCCAAAATATTCCAAAATATTCTTTTCTCATCTAAGCCTTGACCTTTTCCACTTTCAAATAGTATCTTCCAATAAACAGAAATATTAAATTTTAATGTGATTTAATTTATTAGTCTTCACTTGGGTGACTTGAGGGTTTCTTTGTTTGCTTTTTTTAGAAAAAATTGTCCTTACCTCAAATTACAAGCAGGTTCCTCTATATTGCTACCATTAGGTTCTTAAACTACCTGAAATAGATTCTTACATGTGACACAGAGCAGGAACAACAGTGTCATAATCTGTCCTGCCAGCCTAATTAATACATAGGCCATCGATTTCTCAGTAAGTTATATGCTTCTCCTGTTAGCACACCACATTTTCATGTATCAGCAGTACTGTTCCAAGAGTCTCTCTTTGGATCTATCTACCTTTGCCTATCCCTATTTCAATACTACACTGTATTCATCACTATTGTTATACATAAAATTATTTAATATTTGGAAGAATGAGTTTCTCAGTTCATCCTCACTCTTCCCTTTAAAAACTGGCATGGCTATCCATGGGCTTTTGCTTTTCCATATAGATTTTTGTAATCAGATTGTCAAAGTCCATGAAAAACTGTGTAGACATTTTCATAGGAATTATATGTAAATTATATTTTAATTTGCAGGTGAATGCTCTGACAATTTAAAATCTTCCCACCTTTGAACATGGTTTATTGCTTTATTTGTTACAGTTGCTTATTTAAGTCCTTCAAAAAAGGAGTTGTCTATAAACTACTTGCACATCTTTTGTTAGATTCCTAAGTACCTTGTATTGGTGTTGCTGTCAAGTTTGTGAGTGTTTCTAACCAAGAACTCTGATGTATGCATTTGTACTATGCTCCAAATTTAAAATGCATTAAATGCTAAAAGGAATATATAGAATACAGCTCATTTTTGGATCTCATGTTCTTAGGGAGGGGCAAAGATGGAACAATGGGAATACACAGGAGTTCTATGGTGACATGCCAATTATCACCAGTTAATTGATGCTAACAGTGCAGAGGCAGGAAAAGGCCACAGGTAGACTGATTCATTTGAAAAAGTCTCCATAAAAGATGTGTGGTGGGGCTGGGGTTGTGGCTCAGTGGTAGAGCATGCACCTTAGACATGTGAAGCACTGGGTTTGAACCTCAGCACCATATAAAAATAAATAAAGGCACTGTGTCCATCTACAACTAAAAAAATATTATTTTTAAAAAGAGGTATGGTGGAGGGTGAGTAGTACTTTGGTTAAGAGATGAAATGTGTAAGTAGGAAGAAAGCTTATGAACATAAACCCACACATATTTAGGTGACAGAGAATTGACAGTGGCGAGAATGAAGATTGTAGTCAGATGATGGATGGCCTTGAATGTCATGAAAAAGATTTACGCTTAATCATCTTCTCTCTAGGAAGCCTTCCAAAACTGCATGATATATATTTTTTACATTTAGCTATTTTTATTTTTTTCACATTTTTAATTGGTGCATTATAGTTGTACATATGAGGAGATTTGTTGCTATATATTTATACATGCACACAATATAACAACATAATTTATCTAATATCACTCCCCAGCACTTCCTCCTCTCTTCCTCCTCCCAACCCTTGGTCCCTTTCCTCTACTGATGTCCTTGTGATTTCCATGAGATCTACCCCACCTTTCTTTTGCTTTTTCCTTTCTAGCTTCCACATATGAGAGGAAACACAGAACCTTAACCTTCTGGGTTTAACTTATTTTGCTTAACATAATGGTCTCTAGTATCATCCATTTTCCTGAAAATGGCATATTTTGTGGCTGAATAAAACTCTGCTGTCTCTATATACTACATTTTCTTTATCTGTTCATCTGTTGATGGAAGCCTAGGCTGGTTCCACAGTTTGGTAGTTGTGAACTGTGCTGCCATAAACATGGGTATGCACGTATCACTCTAGTAAGATGACTTTTATTCTTTAGGATGAATACTAAGGAGAAGTATAGCTGGGTCATATGGTGGTTCCATGCCTAGTCTTTGAGGAACCTCCATACTGATTTCCGTAGTGGTTGTCCTAATTTACAATCCCATCCCACCAACAGTGTAAAAGTGTTCCTTTTTCTCCACATCCTCTCCAGCATTTGTTATTATTTGTATTCTTGAGGACTGCTATTCTGACTGGTGTGAGATGAAATCCCAGTGTAGGTTTGATTTGCATTTCCCTAATTGCTCAAAACTGCATTATATGTTGAACTTAATAGCTTGACTGATTATTCCCTTTCTACAAAGAGGCAAGTTGAACAGGAAAAGTAGGCTGACCTTTTGCTAAATCTTTTATATTAGTTTCAATTCAGAACTGGATGTGAGCTGAGACAAAGCAGTTGTTCTGTGTAAAAATCAAATTCATTCAAGACAAGTCTTAGAGCTAGGGTTTAGAGAAGATGTCAATTTCAAACTTTAAGGAAAGTTGGAGTTCTAGGAACTGCTAGCGACAGATGGACTCAGGTCTAACACACAATATATCCCCTTTTTAAACTTCATTTTATTGCTATAAATTTGGGGGGGTATTGTTTTATTTTATTTTTAACAGATACATAAAAAATTGTACATGTTTATGTGGTATCACATGACTGTTTTGGTACATGTACACATTGT
This sequence comes from Geosciurus inauris, assembly GCA_004024805.1. Lineage (NCBI taxonomy): Eukaryota > Metazoa > Chordata > Mammalia > Rodentia > Sciuridae > Geosciurus > Geosciurus inauris. The sequence continues at coordinate 121,779 of PVHX01004410.1, forward strand.
GTAATGTATAAATCGGGTTAAATATGTCAGTCCCCTCAAACAGTTATCATTTCTTTATGGTGAAAACATTGAAAATACTTTCTTCTAGCTTTTTGAATGTACTGTATAATAGCATGTTAGAACTTCTCACTCCAATCTAACTATAACTTAGTACCTACTAATCAACCTTCTTTAATCCCAAGAATATTTTATTACCTGGGGTTTTCAACATATTCTTCTTGGAGTTTCTTGAAACCTTATGGTAGCAGTTATGGATTGATGGAGAAATACAAAGGTATATCTGGGCATCTGTGACCCTCATGGAAAAGTCCTCATTATTCTCCTCTGCTGCCTGCCTAAAAAGTAAATAATTTTTCCCCCTCAAAACATCTTTTCAATTTCATTACAACTTATATTCTTTTCTCCCCCAAGCATCATCTATTTTGTTTCCTGGAAGAGCCAGATTGTGGAATAAAGAGGCATATCTCAGCCCCCTTGGCAGTTATACCTTGACAGTGATGCGGGGAGCTGACAGGGACTGAAGCAGGGATGAACACAGTGAACCAGAGGTGTTGCTGCCAGTGCTCAGAGGGGGTCTAAAGAATGTGTGATTTACTTTTTTTAAAGTTCAGGAGACAGCTCTCTGAAATAGCCATGAAACATGCTTGCAAGGTCCATCCCAGCTCCCTGGAAATCCAAGGAGTTGTCATTTATTGGGAATATTGAAGTTCCAGGGAGATAGGGATAGACAATGCTGCTACATGTTTTATTCACAAAACCAACTAAAAGGCCTGGGACACCAGTAGCCTTCGCTTCCTTTCTCTTGCCTTGAATCCCTGCTCATTCAGCTATCCCATTTTTTTTTTTTCTTTCTTCTTTAGCTTTCGTCCTCTGTAGTGGGAAAAAGAATCCCTGGCCATCTTACCATGAAAAGGGGGCAATAAAAATGTATCCTGTATCTGAAAGATTGCTCTCCCTGTGAGTGATGCCCTGAAAATCACTCATTGGGCTTTTGGTGTCAGATTTAGCCTACCCCCAAAGGATACTTGTTCTGAGACCACATAAGATTCCTTGGAAATAAGAGCTCTAAATAACCAATGATCAAGTGACTGTCTCTCAACTCTAAACTCTCATTCCAAAGACCTGCTCTGTGATGCTGGGGCTGAGGCCCTGTTGACCAGCTTTGCCAGCTGTTGCCAGTAGTGGGTGCTAGATTGAGATTGGGAGGCTAGAAGTGGAAGGGAGACTTCCTGTTTCGCTGGGTGTCTCCTGAGCAACACTTGTTGGCTGTGGCAGTCTGAGTTAGTTCTAGTAGCAGCAGTTGGTTCTAGTTAGTAGTTCATTCACCACTCACTGAACGAGCATCATCATGCCCTGTCAGGAACAGCAGCATCAACTACCAGTGCCCCTTCCTCAGAAGCATGGTCCAACCTGTGGGAGTAATTGAGTCTTGAGAGGAGCAACAGTTGAGTTTGAATCCCTCCCAGTGGTCACTTTTCAATTCTTTGAGTCTTCTTTTCTCTAACAATCTAAGTTAAATGATTCTAATCTCCCTTTGGAGAAACTTGGAGCAAAGTTGTTTTCCTGTAATTGCCACTTCTTAGAACTTTGTGCTCCTTTCTTGCTTTTCCAATTACCCAGTTAAAATATTCTGCCTAGTTAACAATTCTTTCTACTATATTTTTTCTTCAGTCACTGGTGTGATTTCTGATTCCTGATTGGGCCTGACTAGACCAGTGGTTTTCAGACTCCACCTTGCATCAGAATAACCTCAAGGGCCCATGGAAACATAGATTGCTGGGTTTCCGATTCAATAGGTCTCAGTGGGACCAATAACTTGCATTTATAGCATGTTCTCAAGTGATGCTGGTCTCAGGTGGTCCAGAGGACCAATTTTGAGAATCATCACACTGGAAAAAGTGTCTTGCCCCTAACAGGATAGTTGTCCTGAGACTATCTAAGACTCTTTGGAAATAGTAGCCCCAAATCAATCCAATGGACTAATGAGTTAATGATGTTTTAAAAATGAAGCAGGTCAAAGTTCAGGGTGTTTATCACTTTGCTAATGTAGTATAAAAGAAGTGAAGAGCACATTACCAACTGTCCTACGGTTTGATCATTCATGAGATTTCAGAATAGCATGTTAGAGGTTCTCTGGAATTTTATGAACCCACAAGTCTTGGACAGACAATGATTCAAGGAAGTATATCAACATGGTTCTAGGCACATGAAAGAATATTTACATATGGGATGAGATTTGGGAGTGGGTTTCAGATTTGCCTCTATATATTTTGTCATAAAAACAAATGAAAATTAACACTCAAAAGTCTATACCTGATCCAGTTGGACAGCTCAATTGTTGATTATGTTCCATACTTTTTTGCTTCAAGTGTACTTTCTATAATCTTTTATTTATTTATTTTCTCTCTCCTGTATATTCTGGAAGAGAAATGATCCCAAATCATCCTCAACAGAAGAAAAAGCACATAGCAAGCAATAAATGAAAGCTGCTGTTCCACATCTCCCCAGTGTTGAGCTTGGGTACACAAGGTGAGGAGACCAGAAGAGGAAAAAATGACATTGGAATCCAAATTCAAGAGGTCACAAATTCAACAAGGGACAGAAGATGGAAACATCAAAGCTTATTGAGATATTACTATGGTGTCAGAATAAACTACCTGTCCATGAGTGGCTAAAACAAGCATCAACTGCATATTTGTTTTGCTGGGGCCAGAATCATCTGAAAGTTTCTTGTTCACAGGTCTGGTGGATGATGCCGGCTGTCAGCTGAGACTTCAAGCTGGGACTGTTGGAGGAAACACTGACAAGTGACCTTTTCTTAAGATACGTGTTTCCTCACAGTCTAGTGTCGGGTTTCCCAGGGCTGAGTAGTTGGAGAGGGAGGGAGGAACATCAGGCAGACACTGTATCTTTTTTTTTCCATATTTAATTTATTTATTTGTTCTATTTAGGCTTACATGATAACAGAGTGCAATTTGATTCATTGTACACAGATAGAGGATAACATTTCATTTCTCTGAAGTGATATAGAATCACAACATACATGCAGTCATACATAAAGCTAGGACTATGATGACCATCATACTCCACCACCTTTACTGTCCCCATGCCCCCTCCCCCCTTACACCTCTGTGAACAGAGTTCCTCCGTTGTTCCCATGTCCTTCCCCATATTATGGATCAGCATCAGCATCCACTTATCAACGAGCACATTCGGCATTTGGTTTTCTGAGATTGGCTTACTTTGGCTTAGCATGATATTCTCCAACTCCATCCATTTACCTGCAAATGCCAGAATTTTATTCTCTTTTATTGCTGAGTAATATTCCATTGTGTATATATGCCACAGTTTCTTTATCCATTCATCTCTTGAAGCACATCTAGGTTGGTTCCACAGTTTAGCTATTGTGAATTGAGCTGCTATAAACATTGAAGTGGCTGTGTCACTGTAGTATGCTGTTTTTAAGTCTTCTGGGTATAGACCGAGGAGTGGGATAGCTAAGTCAAATGGTGGTTCCATTCCAAGTTTTCTAAGGAATCTCCATACTGCTTTCCAGATTGGTTGCACCAATTTGCAGTCCCACCAGCAATGTATGAGCGTGCCTTTCCCCCCACAACCTCGCCAACACTTATTGTTGTTTGTATTCTTGATAATTGCCATTCTGACTGGCATGAGATGAAATCTTAGGGTAGTTTTGATTTGCATTTCTCTAATTGCTAGAGATGTTGAACATTTTTTCATATGTCTGTGGATTGATTGTGTATCTTCTTCTGTGAAGTTTGTGTTCACTTCTTTGGCCCATTTATTGATTGGGTTGTTAGTTTTTTTGGTGGTAACTTTTTTGAGTTCTTTATATATCCTGGAGATAGTGCTCTATCAGATGTGTGTATGGCAAAGATTTGTTCCCAGAATGTCGGCTCTCTGTTCACTTCATTGATTATTTCTTTTGCTGAGAAGAAGTTTTTTAGTTTGAATCCATCCCATTTGTTGATTCTGATTTTACTTCTGGTGCTATAGGAGTCTTGTCAAGGAAGTATGGTCCTGATCCGACATGATGAAGATTTGGGCCTATTTTTTCTTCTATTAGGCATAGGGTCTCTGGTCTGATTCCCAGGTCCTTGATCCACTTTGAGTTGAATTTTGTGCATGGTGAGAGATAGGGGTTTAGTTTCATTGTGCTGCATATGGATTTCCAGTTTTCCCAGCACCATTTGTTGAACAGGCTATCTTTTCTCCAGTGTACATGTTTGGCTCCTTTATCTAGTATAAGGTAACTGTATGTAAGTGGGTTCGTCTCTGTGTCTTCTATTCTATACCATTGGTCTACATGTCTATTTTGGTGCCAGCACCATGCCATTTTTGTTACTATAGCTTTGTAGTATAATTTAAGATCTGGTATTGTGATGCCTCCTGCTTCACTCTTCTTGCTAAGGATTGCTTTGGCTATTCTGGGTCTCTTATTCTTCCAAATGAATTTCATGATTGCCTTTTCTATTTCTATAAGGAATGACATTGGGATTTTAATTGGGATTGCATTGAATCTATATAGCACTTTGGGAAGTATGGCCATTTTGACAATATTGATTCTGCCTATCCA